>JADKXX010005177.1:0-26886 GCA_017310255.1 Butorides virescens
CAGCATCACCGCGGCATCACCACAGCATCACTGCAGTGTCACCACGGCGTCACCACAGCATCACCATGGCGTCGCCGTGGTCTCACCACAGCGTCACCGTGGCATCACGGCAGCATCACCACAGCGTCACTGTGACGTCACCACAGCATCACCGCAGCGTCACCGCAGCGTCACCACAGCGGCAGCGCCCGTGCCCCTTGCCTTTTCCCTTTCCCAAGGACGCACTCGTTGCACCGACTTCAGCGCCGTCCTCCTTCCCCGCCACCTCTCTGTGACCAGGCGCCCGCGTGCGGGCAGGATGCGCCCCCTGCGTTTATAAATCCGCGCGTGCTCTGCCTCTGCCTGCCAGGACGCTGCGGACGCTGCCGCCCGACGCCGTTCGGAAGACACGACACGCTCGCTGCTTCTCCCTTCCCTACCAGGCCAACTAATAAAAATAAATGAGTTTGCTTTGACGGTGTTTGTTCTTGACAAACCCATACTGGCTGCTTTTTTATCGTTTTATTAATCTTCAACAAAGATGATAAAGGGACTGGAGCATCTCCCCTACGAGGAAAGGCTGCGAGAGTTGGGCTTGTTCAGCCTGAAGAAGAGGAGACTGAGAGGGGATCTCATCAACACCTACAAATATCTTAAGGGCGGAAGTCAAGAGGACAGAAGCAGTCTGTTTACAGTGGTGTCCAGTGACAGGACTAGGGGCAACGGGTACAAACTGAAACACAAGAGGTTTCAGTTGAATATGAGGAAGAACTTCTTTACTCTAAGGGTGACAGAGCACTGGAACAGGCTGCCCAGGGGGGCTGTGGAGTCTCCTTCTCTGGAGATATTCAAAGCCCGCCTGGACGAAGTCCTGTCTAGCATGCTCTAGGAGAACCTGCTTTGGCAGGGGGGTTGGACTGGATGATCTCCCGAGGTCCCTTCCAACCCTTGCCATTCTGGGATTCTGTGATTCTGTGATTCAGCATCCCTGTTAAGTTGACTGTTGAAGATTTTTTTTCCCACGGCCTTCCCAGAGTTGGGCTGGCTGGTCTGTAATTTCCCGCTCCTCATTTTTGAAGGGGGTTGCTGTGTGTGTCCACCTGAGCCCCTGCGACCTCCCCGTCACCTTCAGGTTATCGCCGATGATCACCCGAGGCGGTGGCCATGTCCAGGCGGCGATGCTCGCCGTGATCCACGCTCCTCGTCCCGCCGGTCCCCACCGGAGGCGTTGCAGCGGCGTCTCCTGCGGCACCGCTCACCATCTCCTGCAGTTTCTACTCCAGCTGAGATTTTAATCTCCCGGTGGGACATCTCCCATCCCGGCTTGGGAAGCCTCCCTTGGGGTGCTCCTCCTGGGAAGTAGCCAGCACGTGTTTCCCCGGACCTCTGCCATCCTTCGGGCCGTCCGTGCCTCCGCGCTGCGCTCCCGTTTGCTGCCATCGTCGGCCAGCTCGCTCGGCCGGTGCCCCCCGCAGATGGGATCCCCTTGCTGACACCAGTTGCGTCCCTTTTCGATACGAATGATCAAGTCTGGAGGGTTCCTTCCACCCGGGGAAGAAAAAGGGGCAGATGCCACATGGGCTGCGTGAGGTCCTGCACCCGAAGGCCGGCGTCCCTCTCTCAGCATCTCTCCCAAGCCTCCCTTCCCAAGCCAACGCTTTCTTCACAAGCGTTTCTGCTCATCCTTCCCTGGCTCTGCCTTCCTTCTGCCGCCTCCCCGAGAGGCAGAGGGGCTCTCCCGGCCACGCTCAGCTCAATTATTTGAGCCAAGCCCAACCTCCACGCCAGCCGGCCCCACAAAGAAACCCGACTGCTCTTTTGTGCCGCTCCTAAAGGGAAGGTGAGCGGTAGAAGCACCGCGTTCAACCAAAAATGAATATAACTGTTAGGAATTCAGTGGGGAATCGCCTCTGCTCGCTAAACCCAAACAGGGGATGATTGAGCTGATGGCTCCCCTGGCTTCGCTGCAAACCAGGCGCAAGTTGTGGGTCCCCCCCGGCTGCCCCCCCCAAAGGTTTCTGCTCTTTCGTGGACGTTTCTGTGGTGGGTGCTGCCTGTGGTCATCGGGGAGCACACCCGGTCTGGCCCGGAGAGCAAGGCCGGCAGCTGAACTCCACCTCGGTGTTCTGGGTCTTTTCTTATTTGTTTGGGTTTAAAAAAAAATCCCCTGGCCCAGGTTACACTTAGAGGGCAGGGGTTTCAGTGTAAGGAGGGAAAAGAAATCAGCGCCTTAGACCCCCAGTGCACGTTCCACCCATTCCTTAACAGCGAGAGGTTAGCACCATTTTTCATGTTTAGCAATAGCCTTAAATCGCGCTTGAAATTCAGAGTTAAATCCCCTTTGTACAGCAAATAGGCTTAGTGCGGTGGTGCCAATCAGCCTGCTTTTTTTTTTTGGGGGGGGGATTTTCAGGAAAAGAAAGAGCCTGCTCATCTGACATCAGTCACCAAGATTCCCTGCTCTGGTTGCTGAAATAAATGGGGCTGTTAGAACCGATGTTAGGAGCAGATGTAGGCGGCTTTGGGGACAGTGAGGGGGTGCTGCTGGCTCCCCCATCTGCCCCGGCCCTCGGTGCTGCTGCCCCTCCGCTCTGTCTTTATTCTCTTTTATTAAACGATTGCTAATGTTTTCCTGACGGATGTGGGGTCCGGAGTATTAATAGCTGAAGCTCAAGGCAATGAGCAGGGACTAATGATCGCTAAATATTTTTCATGGACATAGAGTTAATCTCTTCCCAACAGTCCCAAACGCCGTTTCCTTGTTTGTTCCCTCCAGCCAGGTTTGCTTTGCCATCGTTTCTGCATTAAATAGGGGCAACTGGTGGAAATCCAGTGGTTTATCTGGGAATACTGCACTCCCCCGGGCTCTTTCCATCCCAGCCGGGCTGGGACCACGGTGGTTTGATGGTGGTGGTTTGATGGTGGTGGTTAATGGTTGGACTTGATCTTAAAGGTCTTTTCCAACCTAAACGGTTCTATGATTCTATGGCTCTGTTCTATGGCTTGCCCACAGCGCTGCTGGGGAAATGATTCCAAGTTTTCTCATAGTCCCGGCCGCTTTCTAAACTGGAGCGAATAACTTTGACCGTCTCTATGTCAGGGAAACCACAGAATCCCAGAATCCCAGGCTGGCAGGGGTTGGAAGGGACCTCAGGAGCTCACCCAGTGCCACCTCCCTGCCCAAGCAGGGTGACCCAGAGCAGGGGGCACAGGACAGCGGCCAGGCGGGGGTTGAAGATCTCCAGAGAAGGAGACTCCACAGCCCCTCTGGGCAGCCTGGGCCAGGGCTTGGGCACCCTCCAAGTCAAGAAGTTCTTCCTCCCGTTCAACTGGAACCTCTTCTGCTTCTGTTTGTGCCCATTGCCCCTTGTCCTGGCACTGGGCACCACTGAGAAGAGTCTGGCTCCATCCTCATGATGTCCATCCTTGGAGATATTTGTATGTGATGGGAAAGGCGCCGGCAGCTCCTCGGTGGGTCAGACCCCGGCATCAAACGGGACTTGCCCCGTTGGGCTCCTCTCCTGCTTGTCAAAGGCAAAGAGCATTTCTGGGGTGAAGCAGAAGGCCACGGGAAGGCAGAGCACCCCTGCTTCTGCCCTGCAGCAAGCCTTGACTAACCCAGTACTGAAAATAGAAATTAAAACTGTCCGGGTGTTTCAGCTAGGCAGCGGAGATCCGGTGACATTTGGTTTTGAGATCACCCGGGTGATACGCTGCGAGAGGCGGATGTTATTCGGAAAATCATACTTCTCCCCAGGGACTTTGATCGTGATTCCGAAGGAGAGATGTACCTGGTGCTCCAGCGGGTGACGGGCGATCCAGAGCCGGAGCTATTTTAAGGCAAGCGAGAAGGCAGCCGGCGTTACGCAAAACCCGACCGTTCCGTGTGCGTTGGGTCCAGGGCATCCACGTAAATAAGAGCTGAAGGCTCCGCAGAGCCACGAGTTTTCCCATTTTTTTTGGCAAAGTTCCACCCGTTCATAAAAACCGAGGAAACCCCAGCACATCCCGGCAGGAATCGCCGGCAGATGCGGCTGCGTAAGCAAGTCCGGACTTTGAGTTTTCGCAGTGATGAGCTGCTGCAAAAATAAATAAGTTTAAAATAATAAAGCGCTCCCTCGATGCTCCGCTGCTTCACGCGGCTCCTCCCAGGGGAGGACAAGGAGGGTCCCACTGTCACCTCTCCCTCCCCAAAAAGCCATCGCTCTCCCCCGCTCTCCTGCCCCCCTCCCAAAGTAAACCCAGCTCCTTTTGCAGCTCTCGCTGGATTCTTTCTCCTTCCTCACAGCCCCTCCACCGTCGCAGAATCATAAACCAGAATCATTTGGGTTGGCAAAGCCCCTTAAGCTCCCCCAGCCCAACCGTTCCCCCAACCCCACCATCCCACCCCCAAACCCTGGCCCTAAGTTACAGCTCGGGGTGCAGAAAAACTCTTCCCCTTCGACTCCTCTACTGCAACTCACACTTTTATTCTGGAATAAAAAGGACTCTGTTCCCCAGAACCTACACCACTTTCAAGACACAGCAATAACTCTGCAGAAAAACCTTTTTCACCCCAAACCAGAGGATGCGCAGGCTGCAGCAGCCTGGTGGAGCGTTGCCCCCTTCGGACCCGAATTGTCCAGTCATGGATTTTTAGGAAGAAAAAAAAAAAAAAAAAGAAAAAGAAAATTTTTTTAAAAAAAAAAGTCAAATTCCCTTTTTTATTTGCTTCCTGAGCTTTGGGTGTGATCCATAAGTGAGAGCCTCCCTGGGATTTGGCGGCCGTACCGCGGACGGGCGTCGCGACACACGGCTGTCGGGTCACGGATTTATCCCCGATTTTGGATTGCAGTGAATGAAGAACTTCAATGTCTTCTCGTAGTACCCTGGGTGTGCATTTGAAATCTCCCTCCGGGAGAGCTTTTGCGCCCATTTCAAGAGCCACAAAAGTAATTTACTCCCAACCACTTCTTTTATAAGCAAAGCGAGGAAAGTGGATTAAAAGAAATGAGGTGATCTAGCGTAAGAAAATACCCCAAAACAACCCGTGAGGAGGAGAGAAAAGGTACAGCTCTGGCATGGGGCTGGGTCGAGGCGGCGCGTTGAACACTGAGGTGCTGTCGCAAGGCTAAATAATCGACTTTGTCACGTTTTAATGTCATCCACGCTGCCTCTCTCCATCACTTTCCTTCCAACGCCACGTTTTATTTCACTTTACGCAGCCCACGGTCATTTGGAGAACAGAAAGGAGTAGCTGGCGCTGTGTCCCTGCTCCCCGGCAGCACCGGGGGGGGGGGGGCTGAGCAGGATTAAAACGATTTCCCAGCGTTAACGTGGGGATGGCTCCGGCTCCGGCTCCGTCCGGCCCCGCTCCCGCATCCCCATCCCTGCCCGCCCTCCCCTGCAAGCGCCCGCCGAGGAAAAGTAATGACTTGCCTTACCTCCGGGTTTAATTACTCCCTGCTCCAGAGCTAATTAGGAGCGCGGTCCGTCCGGGGGTCGAGGACGGAGCCCTCCCTCCCGCTTCGTGCCATCTGCCATTGCCATGACACTGGCTTTGCTTTTCACGCCTGGCTGGGCGCGCTGGATGCGCGGGGTAATGGGGCTCTTTTTCTTCCCCCCCCCCCCCCTTCCCCCCCCCCCCCCACCCCCATGTCTTTGGAAAGGAAATAATAATAAAAAAAAAAAAAAAGAATGGTTCGGACTGCTGCACGCTGCCCTTTTCCTTGCCACTTTTTCAGCTTTTGAGCGTGCGGTTTTCCAGCAATGGGGAGGAAAATTGCCCTGAAAGAAAGAAACAAAAATCTGTCTTATTTTTAAACAAAACCCCTCGCGCCACCCAAGCAGCTGCAGAGAATTTCGCTTCCAAACGGGTGATGTCATGGGCTCGGGCAGCCAATGCTCTAATGAATAAAAACCCAGACCCGAAAATCAGCCAAGCTTTTGATGAAACGTGTGGGGCTCCTGGTGCAAGCCGTCACCAAAACGGGCTCGAGACGGTGGTTTTGCCATGCAGATCTTGACTGAAGGAAGCTGGGGAGTCAAGGGCTCAAACTGGGCCAAAACTGCTGGGTTTTGGACCCGTTGGCCTCGCCGAGGGAGGGGGGAGAGGCCGACGCAGCAGCGGCTGCGGGGGCACCCGGGGGCACCCGGTGTCACAGCCCCTGGGGGCAGCCGGGCGCTGGGACATCAAATGGGGCTTTCAGCACCCACCATGGGGTCGCTCTTGCTTTAAAAACGTGACCTACAAGCACATCATGTACCTATTTTTAATATATTTTTATATATTATGTATTTATTTATATTTATATGAAAAAATATATATGCAACTATAAATAAAAGATTGCAAATAGCAGCCATTGCTGGCGTGCCAACGGGCATGTGGCTGCTCTCCTGGGATGCTGCGGGGGGGCTCGGCCGGGGTCACAGAATCACAGAATCCCAGAATGGCAAGGGTTGGAAGGGACCTCGGAAGATCATCTAGTCCAACCCCCCTGCCAAAGCAGGCTCTCCTAGAGCATGCTAGACAGGACTTCGTCCAGGCAGGCTTTGAATATCTCCAGAGAAGGAGACTCCACAACCCCCCTGGGCAGCCTGTTCCAGTGCTCTGTCACCCTCAGAGTAAAGAAGTTCTTCCTCATATTCAACTGAAACCTCTTATGTTTCAGTTTGCACCCATTGCCCCTTGTCCTGTCACTGGACACCACTGCAAACAGACTGCTTCTGTCCTCTTGACTTCCGCCCTTAAGATATTTGTAGGTGTTGATGAGGTCCCCTCTCAGTCTCCTCTTCTCCAGGCTGAACAAGCCCAGCTCCCTCAGCCTTTCCTCGTAGGGGAGATGCTCCAGACCCTTTATCATCCTCGTTGCCCTCCTCTGGACTCTCTCCAGGAGTTCCTCATCCTTCCTGAACTGGGGAGCCCAGAACTGGACACAGTACTCCAGGTGGGGTCTCACCAGGGCAGAGTAGAGGGGGAGGAGAACCTCCCTCGCCCTGCTGGCCACGCTCCTCCTAATACACCCCAGGATGCCATTGGCCTTCTTGGCACCAAGGGCACCCTGCTGGCTCATGGCCACCTTGTCATCCCCCAGGACGCCCAGGTCCCTCTCCCAGAGCTGCTTTCCAGCAGGTCAGCCCCCAGCCTGGACTGGTGCCTGGGGTTCGACCTCCCCAGGTGCAGCACTCGGCACTTGCCCTTGTTGAACTCCATCAGGTTCCTCTCCACCCAACTCTCCAGCCTGTCCAGGTCCTGCTGAATGGCAGCGCAGCCTTCCGGCGTATCAGCCACTCCTCCCAGTTTGGTGTCATCAGCGAACCCAGCTGGGGAGGGGACGGGTGCCAGCCACGGGGAGCATCACGGCCAGGGCTGGAAATGAGAACCAGGGCTGGGAGCCCACGTGGCTTGCGGGGGGGGATTTGCTGTTCCCGCAGCGCTGATGCTCCTGATGGGATGAGCCGAGGCCAAGCGGGGAACATGGAAACATGATGGGGACGTCAGAAAGTCAAGGTTTTGCCCCAAAACACACGCCCTAACAAGTTGGATGGAAAATGGTCGGTGAGCGCATCCCTCCTCAGGGACTCTGCAGCACACGGGCGCTTCTCCTGGATTAAAACCGGGGGTGATAGCACTGAATCACATTTATAAAGTAATTTTAAGTTAAAACTGGAGCTTTCGCTCCCTACGACCGCCTGACAGGAGCGGGGAGCTGGGGGTGTCAGGCTCTGCTCCCAGGTAACGGGTGATAGGATGAGGGGAAATGGCCTCAAGTTGCACCAGGGGAGGTTTGGGTTGGATATTGGGAAAATTTTCTTTACTGAAAGAGTGATCAAGCATTGGAACGGGCTGCCCAGAGAGGTGGTGGAGTCCCCATCTCTGGAGGGGTTCAAAAACCACGTGGCACTTTGGGACGTGGTTTAGGAGGCATGGGGGTGTTGGGTTGACGGTTGGACTTGACGATCATGGAGGTCTTTTCCAACCTTAATGATTCTCTGACTCCATGGATAAAAGGCAAAGCACTGCCAGTCTACGTAACACTGAAGGCTGAGCTCCATCCCTAGCCTAAACCCCGCCGCAAAGCCGGAGCGGCTGGAAGCGAGGTGTATTGGCCCTGTAAGGTTACAACCACTCGCTCCAACCAACACGTGCACTAATTGGGGAGCTTCCACAGCACAGATTCCTCATCTGCTGTCCCGCGGTGGCTCGAAGCCGATCCGCGCTGCCTGCTGTCCAACCATGCATTTGGATCATTTTTAAGATGTGCAGAGCCTACCCCATGGACTGTAAAAGATATATGGAGCAATTATTAGCCGCTCCATAAAATATATTTGGCCTTTAGAAAATGCGCTTGGTGAGATGCCTTCCTAGAGCCCTCTGAATTTATTGACTGGCGCCGTGGCCATCGCCGATGTCGCCGGGAGCTGACCATGGCACGCAAGCCACCGCCACCGACCTCCGCACAACCCGGGGCTCCTTCTGCAAAGACAAAGCAAGACTCCTTCTGTCATCGGCACGTGGCCCCCGACACCTCTAAACCCGTTGCCTCCAGGTAATGTTTCTACGCCGTGTTGGCAGAGACGGCAGCGTTGGGTTGGACCCGGTTCATGGCAGACGCCGCCTGCCCCGAATTCACCGCCGGGCTCGCGGCTGCACGCCGAGGGAGAGTTATGGAAGCAAGCCGGTTGGTTTGGTTTGGTTGGTGGTAGCTGACAGCGCTCGGGCTCCCCGTGCCTACTGCTCTGGGTTTCATTTGGCTGCTCTTGCAGGACCTTGTTCTCGTGGTATTTCAGCACGGGTCGTTTTCCAGCCCGGTTTACGTAGCGTCAGGCTCTTCTTGGTGCAAGACTCGGCTCCCTCGTTCCCATTAATTACAGCTTCGAGTGCTTGGATGCCAGACTGCGCATCTCCAGTTACGGAGCCGAGCGCCCGCGTGCTCCTCTTCGCTCTGGACGTGCAAGTAGAGGCTCCTTCCCCGGAAAACGGGACAAGGCTGACCCCCAGGATCAAAGGACAGCTCGGCAAGTTGGCACCTCCAGTTCATTTAAGGCCAAGATAGGGATCTTTCAAACAACCCTCTAGTGAAAGATGAGCTATAGTCCCTTCTTTGAACGATTCCGACCCTGTTTTCATGTCAGACGGGCGAATTTCCCGTGACACTCCAGGCGGCGGGGCTGGATGTGGAAGAGACCTTTCTACCTTATTTCTTCTGTTTTTCCCTTTTACTTCCTGCACGGTCACTCTGGTTTATTGAAGACGTTTTCTTTTATGCAAATCCTCAAAGATAAACGCGAGGTGTGCTAACTAAAAATAAATCAGCGCGTGCTGTAATGGCTGCGTTGCAAGGAACGGGCTCTGCGGGTGGAGCCCCACGGGTGCTCCCCCAAGTTTCACCAGCCAGGGCAGGACCGAGGTTTTTGCCTTGACGCTGTTGGTTACAACTGCCCGTGGACTGAAAAGCCCAAGGAAGAAATCAAAAGACAACGCGCCCGTTTATGAGACCTGGACCATCCGAGAGGTTTTAGATTCCAATCAAAAAAGGCAGCCGAGCCCAACTGGCGCACTGGAAGCAGAACCGGTAGATCTAGGATGATCCCATATCATCCTACCTAGATGTCAACTTATAGCAAGTTATAGGTGCTGCTCTCCACCCGCCATAGGTGGGAAGCCTCTGGAAGAAGAGTGGGGCACCAGGAGGGCTTTGCTGTGCTTTTTCTCCCCTATCCTCCACGGATGACCCTGCTGCCTCGCTGGCCTGGTTTTCCATAGCTCTCCTTACGAGTAATAACGATCACCATTTACCCAGCACGCTAAATTTATACAAAGATTTAGGGAATGTGGTCCTCCCCTTACTAGACCTGCTGGTGGAGCTTCCGTTGGCTCCGACAGAGCCATGACCTCACCTTTGTATCCACCTGGGTTTCCATAAAACTCCTGCTTCTTTCCCACCAAGCTCACGGGCGGCAGGAAAGCGTGGGCATCCCACCGGGTACCCGCCAGCCAGCGCCCGCGGGCTCTGCCGCATCCCGAGGGAAAGCTGCCCAAACCTCGGCCTCTGGTCCCTGGCGGTGGGGACGGGAGGACGGGGACACGCAGACCCAAAGTTTCCACGCCCAAGAGGCTGCAGGGCCGGGCGGGAGGGGCGCCCATCGCCCCGCAGGGTTCAGGCTCTCGCCGGGACGCTGTGCTGGCGAGCGACGTTGGGGAATCGCGGATGCATTTTTGGGTTGCAGCACCAGCTCACGCTGCAGCCGGTCCCGTGGTCTCTGCTGCGGGTGCGGGGACACAAGCGCTCCCCCCATGTCACCAGCCCCGTGGAGCAGCCCCCCCCCCGCTGAGATGGTGCTGAATGCACCGGTGCCCCGGCAGCGAACGTCGGGAGCTGTGGCACGTGCTCCTGCTCCCAGTGTCGTCCACACCCCCCCCCCCCAGCTGATTGACCCCAAACGCCCAGGGTCCTCCCTGACCACCAAGTTGTGTTGGCAGTGCACTTAGACAAGAATATCCAGGCATGACCACCACCTAGAGGCTAGAGCACTAAATGAAACTAGGCAGATTTATAGTCAAGATGGGCCAAAAAGGGGGTTAGAAAGATTTCATGAGCCCAAACTGAGCAACAGCGAGAGCTGGGTATCTGGACCACCTTCCTCCATCCCGGTGGTGGCCCTCACCTCAACGTCAGCCAGCGGCAAGCACCAAGCCAACCTGCCACCCCGGGGGGTGCATTGAGGGAAGGAGTTTTGCAAAAGGCAGAAGGATAGAATCATAGAATCATAGAATGTTTTGGGTTGGAAGGGACCACCAGAGGTCATCGAGTCCAACCCCCCTGCAGTCAGCAGGGACACTGCTAACCAGATCAGGCTGCTCAGAGCCCCATCCAACCTGGCCTTGAATGTTTCCAGGGATGGGGTCTCCACTACCTCTCTGGGCAACCTGTTCCAGTGGTTTACCACCCTCATTGTAAAGAATTTTTTCCTTAGATCTAGCCTAAACCTACCCTGGTTTAGTTTAAAACCATTACCCCTTGTCCTAATGCAGCTGGCCCTGCTAAAAAGATTTTCCCCCTCTTTTCTATAGGCCCCCTTTAGGTATTGAAAGGCCGCAATCAGGTCTCCCCGCAGCCTTCTTTTCTCTAGACTGAACACCCCCAACTCTCTCAGCCTGTCCTCATAGGAGAGGTGCTCCAGCCCTCGGATCATTTTAGTAGCCCTCCTCTGGCCCCGCTCCAACAGTTCCATGTCCTTCCTGTGCTGAGGGCTCCAGAGCTGGATGCAGGGCTCCAGGGGAGGTCTCACCAGAGCAGAGCAGAGGGGCAGAATCCCCTCCCTCGACCTGCTGGCCACGCTCCTCCTGATGCAGCCCAGAGTACGGTTGGCCTTCTGGGCTGCCAGCGTACATTGCCGGCTCATGTCCAGTTTTTTATCCACCAGCACCCCCAAGTCCCTCTGGGCAGGGCTGCTCTCCATCCTTTCTCCCCCCAGCCTGTATTGATACTGGGGGTTACCCCGTCCCAGGTGCAGGAAAAGGATGGGGTCCTTTTTTCCCCCCGTGCATCCTCCCCTGCATGAGGGGGGGGCTAAGGAGGAGCCCAGGCTGGAGCTCCCATGAAGGATGGGATCCCTGGGCCCACGCTTGCACGGGGGGACGCACGCACGCACGCAGCGGCTCCGTTCCTCGGCTGCGGGGAAGCCAAGGCCCAGCAGCACAGGGTTTGGTGGGGACACGCAGAGCAGCTCACCGCCCCACGGGACCTCCACTACATCCCTGCTGACGTCACCACGGCGCATCTGACCCCACCAACAGCCAGAGGCACGTGGAGTTTGACAGCGGGCGAGTTTTCCTCTTTTTGAGGAGTCGGGAGCGCGGCCAGTGGGGCTCAGACCAAAGTTGTGGCTCCAGGTCCTCTCCCAACCTCCCACAGTTCGCGACGTCGGCTCCTCCTGCGCTGGGGACGCGGCTTTGTGTTCCACAGCCCCCGCTGGGTCCTCTTCCAAGAATTTGTCTCAGCTACTTACTCAACCATTACGATTTTTGGGATCCATTTGGGCAACGAGTTCCGCGGCTTAATTACAGAGCGCCTGAAATATGTTCGGTTTGCATCTGCCACTTGGTAATTTCATTTGGTGCCTCTTTGTTCGCTTTGTCTCCCGACACAAGAGCCATCGACCCCCTATTCACTTCCTCCATGCCACTGCAGGAGTCTATACATCTCCCTCCTCCTTTTCCCCCCCCCCTGTCTGTCAATTCTTTGCAAGACAAAAAGGGTAATTTATTTAATTGTTGCTGATACAACGTGCTAAACCTCTCCTTTACCCTCCAACAGTTAATTACACTTGTTAATTATTTTAATTACTCCCAGGCTAATGTTCCAGGTAGGGAGGAGGACCCCACTGGGCTACGTAGGCAGAAACACGGAGCGGCCAAGTCCGTCTTTGCCCCAAGGAGCTACGTCGGCGTGCCCGCCCCGTAACAGCACGGGCGGTGAAACCGGAGCAGGGAAAGCTTGGCCTAGATTTGCAAATGTCTGTTTGCAGCATGGAAAAGATTTATAGGAGGCGGCCTTAGGGGAAGGCAGTTCTTGCAGGATTTCCCTTGGACCGGGCTGTGGAGGCTCGGAGCGGCGGCTCCGGCTTCTCCCTCCTTAGCTGGGGCGATGCTTTCGGTGCAAATTGGGGCCACAACTTGGCGATGCAGCAACGGCCGGCACCTCGGTGATGGTGGGGAGGGTTATATGGAGGAAGAAATCACATCAGCAAACTTTCAGCCCGGCTGGAAAGCTGAGGCTTGGTCCTAGGCTGAGCGACAGCCTCCCTCCAACGACGAGACGTGTGCCGGGGGGGAACGGCAGCCCCCGTATCGGTAAAACCAAAAAAGATCATTTGTGGTCTCGCAGAGCAGCATCTGCCAGCACCCTTGTAGCCAGGATGAAATCCGAGCGTGGCCGCAATCTAAACCTTCTCTGCCGTTGCTTTTATCTTACCAGGGGGAAAACAAACAGAAGAGAACCAGAAAGCTTTGCGGCGAAGATGCCTCGCATCTGGTTTTAGCTCCAAGAAATGTAGTTCTGTCCCCTCCCCGAATCGTTAATGTTAAACAAACAAAACCCCCGCGATTTTTCGGCATTTCGGCGCTCGGATAACTCCCAAGCAGCTCTGACTGCGAATTCCAGGCTTGCTTTACCCTTCGTGCCTAACGAAAGCCACGCGCCTCGCTTGGCCCGGCGGGAGGCAAACCAAAAACCCGAGCCCCGGGACTGCCCGCGGGTACTGGCACCCCCCGGCTGCGCCCCGGGGGACGCCGACGCTGGGAGGGAGAAGGGGGTTGTGCCTCGGCGCTGGGAGGCATTTCCCATTTGGGTCAATTCCTTAGAAATTTGACCCTGGGAGCGCTCTGCCGGAGCTCTTGCCCCTCTCTGGGACAGCCTCAGCATCGCACGCCCCTCGCTCCTGCTCCAAGGGGGGGGCTCCGGCCCCATCACCGCGCGGGGGAGCCCGGCCGGGGAGGCAAACGCAGCTGGGCTCTCCCAAGGGGGAGATGAATTTCCTATTTCCAGTGAGATGGTTTAAATCTTGACCGCTCTATTTTTAGGTTTCAATACAGCATTTTTGCCTGTGTTATTTATGCTCCCCTCCCCCCCCCCTTTTTTTTTAAGAACGTCTGGAAATGGTTAAGACGCATCCAATTGCATTAACGTGCCTTTGGGGAGCTTTATGGTGTCAATTTGATTTCCACTCTTTTAGAAACAGAACTTTCCGATTTGCGATTTTATTTCCTTTTCTATCGCGGAAGCACCTGCGCCGTTCCACCGCTTTCGGGTGTTAGGTCGAGCTGACGTCGGCGCATTCGGGACGTCACTCGGATATTTCCGTTTGACACGTTCCGAGCAATTCCCTCGCCGGGGCCCCGGGGGGGAAGGCAGCGTTTCATTCCTCCGAGATCGTCTCCCGCCGCCCGCTCGCCGCCCTCTTCCAGCAGCGTTGGCGGAGGAAGGGTGGGGGCATGGGGGCATGGGGGCATTGGGAGGGTGCGGGAGCAGCACACGGGTCCCCTCCCATCCCCTCCCCAAGTCGCCCCAAGCCCAATCCTAACCACGCTCCTTCAAACGCCGGGGACGGTGGCCAACGGAGACACCAATGGCTTCTGTCCCCCACCTCGGCGCTTGCTTGCGACCAGCTCCCCTCCCTTTTGGGCGCTGGGAGGCTCCCTGGCCACAAGCCACGGGGCTCCTCGGAAGCCGTGCGGTGGCGCGGCCCCGGGGTCTTCTCGGCGCTCTGGAGCTCGCCCAGGGCACCAGGTTTCAGAGCAGGGGCTCCCACGCCAGCTGCACGGGGAAGGAACATCCCCACTGGGCCGGTTGGGAAGAAGAGCCACCCGTTTCTATTCAGGGGATTCAATTTTCTTTCTACTTCATCAGATTAACACCGGCGTAACCCCGTTAACTACCGGGGGGTTGCTCTTGAGCTGAAAATCAGACCCGTCAGATTTTCTGGCTTTTGCCTGCAGTCACTTCCTTCAAAGGAGTGAAGGTGGGTGTAGGACGTACCCACAAAAGCCTTCCTTGGACATGGTTTGGGAGGGTTGGGGTTTGTTTTCTTCCCCCGAATTCCCCTTTTTTTTGAATCCTGAGGACCACGCTGTGATTTTCCTTTTCTGCTTGCTGCTGGCAGCCACGCTTTGCCTGCCCCGTTCCTCCCCCTGTGCTGCTCCAGCACATTGCTCACGATGGACACCAGGAATTAGTCCAGAGGTGCTTCCTTGCACTTCAAACCGCGCTCCCCAGGATGGCCAGCAGTGGTTTTCCCTAAGGCTTTCGTCGTTCTGACAAAGCAATGAGCAAACGCTTGCCCCAGTTCTGCTGAAGGTCCTGTAAGAACTCGCGTTACTGCGAGGAACGGGCAGTCACAGCAGTTTCTCTTAAACTTTAAAGGCGTCCTGAAGTTACCCCAGCCCCGCGCTGCACGAGGAGCCTGCACCAAAAGCGACATCCTGAGCTGTACTAACGCACCGAGCCTGGCAAGAAGGACAAAACAAAAATCCTAGTCAGGAGCCTTGCTTTCTCCAATGATTCCTACTAAATAAAATCGTTGTGATGAACCTGGAAATGTTCAAGGCCAGGTTGGATGGGGCTGTGAGCAACCTGATCTGGTTAGCAGTGTCCCGGCTCACTGCAGGGGGGTTGGACCAGATGACCTCTAGGGGTCCCTTCCAACCCAAAACATTCTATGATTCTATAACCTCCTTAGCAATAAGACGGGTCCGAAGCATTAACATGATCCCTCCGGTGTTGTACTAAAATTGGGTCATTGCTCACTGTCATCTCACGATATTAACCTCGACTCTAGAGCCGTACGCTGCCAGTGTTTCCATGTGGAGAGGGCAATGTGGCCCCAGACACCGATTCCCACCCAAACCGCCCCGCTGCCCTCTCCGGGGGTGGCTCACACGCCTGCCCGGCGCAGTGGGACGTACCAGGACAAGGGGCAATGGGCACAGACTGAAGCAGAAGAGGTTTCAGTTGAAAATGAGGAAAAACTTCTTGACTTTGAGGGTGACGGAGCCCTGGAACAGGCTGCCCAGGGGGGTTGTGGAGTCTCCTCTGGAGATATTCAAAGCCCGCCTGGATGAAGTCCTGTGTAACATGCTCTAGGAGAACCTGCTTGGGGAGGGGGGTTGGACTGGGTGACCTCCCGAGGTCCCTTCCAACCCTTGCCATTCTGGGATGCTGTGACACTGCTTTTCTCTGCGGGATTCAGCGATATTTGTAGGGATCCTGCTTAGCAGGTAGCAGCATCGCCAGTGCTCACCGTCTGCTTGTTCAGCAGGACGTAAGGTTCATCAAACTACCTCAAAAGACAACGAATATCTAAAACATCACGACCAGCGGCACCACCTCCTTTCACCGCAAAATCCAAGTCAACGCTTGTCCATGCATCTTGCCCGATACCCAACGAGCTACGCGGGCATCTCACCGTCGCGAGCTGCTGCCAACCTCCCTCTGAATCTCTTTCCCCAAGCGAAAAAAAACATCACCGTGCCACCTGAGGACCATCACCACCTTTGGACTCACGAACCCGCTCGCCACGTCTTCGCATCTTCAAAGGTCCGTAATTATTACGATGGATAACGATAATCAGACCCCTGCAGCCGATGTTGCCTGCCTGGCAGCTCCATGAATCCCCTGCTAGCCCGCATCGGAATAGGCGAACACGAACCGCTCGCACCCCGGCCGAGGACCGCGGCGAAGGGAATTCCTCCGCGTAGTCCCACTCAACCTGAGCGCAGCGACACCCTCCTGACTGGTCAGGGAGAAATTTTTCTCCTTTCAAAATCTCTGCTTTTTGGACAACGGTAAACTGAGCAAAGCTCGCGAGCTGACGTGGAGCTCGCCCTTGACTCAGTGCCCAGGCTCCAGGACCAGCAGACGAGGATTTGGCAGAAGGCAGGCAATCTATTTGGTTCTCCAGCTTGCTCAATACCCCGTTGCTCAGAAAAGCCATGAATTTGAGCAAGGAGGTTTGTCCGCAAAGTTCTTAGGCAATTTTCTGTACTTATTTGAAACAGGAATCTGATTATAACAATAGTTATAGAATTAAGAACAACTCTCGCCCTGGCACTGGAAGGGGAAGGAATAAACAAAACCAAACCCTCAGTTGTATGTTTCTGTGGAACAACCTCCGTAATACAACGGAGAAACAGGACCTGGCATACGGAACGACCTCAATTAGCGTATGACGGGCTGATTATACCTTGGCATTTGGATGAGGCCTTTGCTAAGAAGAAAACATCAACCACACCGACAGCGTCTGCGGTTATTGAAGTACGAGCGCTCGAAACGCTCAGGGACGAGAGGCTGCAGCCAAAGAGAAAGGGTTCGATGGCACCGAGATCCGGAGCTCACCTTCCTTGCAGAACTGGATTTGCTATTTTAAGGGAAACCACTGGGGGCGGGGGGGGGGGGGGAGGAGGAATATGCAAGTATAAAACATTCCGTTCCAATATGCATTTTCTCCCTGAAGCAGTCCAGGCCCCTTGGTATTTCTCATCGACTTCAAGCAGCGTTCAGGCAGACCCTAAAAATGCTTGTACGTGTCCAAAGCATGCTGCTGCGCTCGTCAGCGATCTCCCGTTAGTCAAAAGCAGGCTCAATTCAGTAAAGAAGTTTTAGGTGGAAAAGTGTCAGGATGCCATCCGAACTGTTGTCGGATCCTCTTCAAACTGGGACATTCGGAATCTCCCTGCTTTTACCCCCACCTCACCACACTTCCACCGGGTGAGGGATTCCAGCTACTTCTTCTCTCCATCAGTTTTTGCTGCAGGGCAGACTCCAGAGCGCGCCCGAAAGTCACCGTAACCCGGGCTGAGCTGGATGAAGGGACCACGCTGCAGAGGACAAGGCCCCTCAACACCTTCCCACCTTTAGAGCTGAGGAAGATCTCGCTCAGCGAACCCCGATGATCCTACAGAGCAGTTCTAGGGAACGAAAGGTGCTGCAGCAGGAATAAAAACCCCCGGCGCTTTAGGCCTTTGAAAATGAAACCCACATTAAACGTCACCTGGTAGCCGGTGCCCCGGGGTACTGATCCCAAAACACACATTTAGTACAAGACGCGACGCAATGAGATGCCGAGGTAAGTTTTGGATACGAGATAAAATATGTGAGCTCTTGGAATTTGACATTTCTGGGCTGCGAAACAGTTTAATGCAAAAGATAAAGTTTCTGCATTGCAGACATTTTTCTTCTTGTTAAATATATAACGTATTTGGTCATCAGTGTGAAGAGACTTTATATAACAGGAGGCTTTAAGGGGAAAATTTGAAGTCGTTGGAAAAGTTGCATAGAATAGCTGTAGCAACAAAAGGGAGGCTAGGTAAAACCAGTACTAAACCCCTGGCTAACTGCTGTCTAGCTGAGCTATCATTTCCCAGAACAACAAAGCTTGTGGGAAGGGAAAGCACTTCTGTACACAGGCACGTTGTCACGCTAGGGGAAGCCAAGCCAGTCCAAGAAAACATTTTGTGAGTAAAACATGTTTCAAGAAAAAAACTCTAACCGACAGTTACGGCAGTGTGCACTTTAACCAGGACTAGGAACAACCCTGCATCAGCAGCAAACTTATTTTCCACTACTGAGGCTTTGATGTAAACGTGGTATCGCGTAACAGCTTCCGCGATGTTTGGAAGAGGAAAGAACCCCCCTGCTAAATCATAATGGATTGACAGGCACATGAAAGAAAACCAGAGATACCCTCTGGAATTTGGAACAACATCTATGATGCTCAAGGCGTCCTGGACAACGCCAAGCACCCCGCCTTCGCCGGAGCGAGTAACAAGAGTTTACAAGGTCAGCCCTCACCTGGCAGCGCTGGCCGAAGCTCCCAGCCGGTGTTAAGCCAGCACTAAATCACCTGTCCCCATCCCGGCTGCCCAAAAAATCATTTTTTTTAATGCAACTGAAGAAGATGGGGGCCCAAGCCCTAACCATGCCGTGGCCCGCAGCTTTCTAGCTGCATGGGTGCCCTCGGCCTGGAGCTCTGCGCTACTGCAACTCTTGCGGAATTCGGTAGCGTTTGCAGCACAAGCAAACAAACCACAATCAGCTTTTGAGGAGTCTTTTTTATTAAGATAAATCCAGCAAAATTCCTAACAGTGGGTACATACAACCGACCTGCCCTTTTAAAAGAAATGTTTGTATTTCATTTAAAAACATGATTACACTTTTTTATTTATTTATTTTTTTTTTTTTCAAAACTGACAAAATAAAATTACATTTGGGAAACAACAGATTTCCAGCTCTTAGGTTTTTCATGAAAATAGCTCACCTTCTTTATAAAAGCAACCCACAGAACCACTGGAATGTTTAACACGGTTATTTGTTTTGAGACCTCCCCACTTTAAGAAACCATACAACACATACAAGGGAAAAATTAAAATCTGAAGTCTGTAAGCATGACTTACACAAAAAGGGACACACTGACAGAAGTCAAAAGCTACCACCACTTATTCTTTCCATGTACCATACAAACTATTACAATCACAAAATTTAAAAACAATGATTTTTTTTTTGTTTTGTTTTGTTTGTTAGGGATTTAATTCCCAAGTAACCGAGATGAAGATGTTCCATAATTAAATTCATGCTAAAAAAACCTGCATTTATAAAATAGTTGATAAAAATATTCCTCTCTGTTAACAATACAGCATGGAGGTACGGATACCAAATGATGGAGATATAGGGCAGGGTTAACATTACTCGGACTTGGCTTCCTTATCATCAGATGCTTCAGCAGCTGGTGCCTACAAAAGTGTTTGGGAAGAATAGAAATATTATTCGTAATGCTAATCGGATTCCGTTCTAACAAGCATCAAAGAGAGACTAGTTTGTTAGCGCAGGCACGGACAACATTTTGCGTAGACAGACAAGAACGCACAGCTACTACAGAAAATACCAACACAACAACACGTCGGCTGATAGTGCTAAAAATTAAAACACAGATGAGTATTAATTGATGATCGAGTGAGTTTTGGAATGTTAAGTGCCTCCAAAGAGGCAGAAGTTTAGGAAGTATTTTAGATGAGGGTCAATCATACGCTAGGGAAAGTTCAAGTCCTCATCTCCCCAGGTCACAGGGAAGTGTAAGAATTGCACGTAAATCTGCGATACTTGTCTGTTGTCCAAACTTTGGGGAAATTGGTTCTCACCTGTTTTCTATAAAAACGTCTGCTATCACTTTTTAAGTCAACACATCAAAATTGCAAAGCTCCTATCAAAGATCCTTTGAAGTATATCAACCCCGTATTAATTTTTAGCAAAGAAGCTCCTGAATTAAGTTTTAAAAAGGAAAGAATAAACAACCCACTAACGGGATAATGATACTCAACACGTGAAGAGACCACCAGAAATCGAAAGCAACGGAGAACACAAGGGGGTAGTCTGTGCCTACAGGGGCAACTGGAGCCCACAGCAAACGTTGCGCTTCTCCTATCAGCAAGAAATCTGCTAGGAAAGGGCCATCGGGAGCTGACGGAAGCTTGCAGCTAGTCCTAGCAAATGGCAGCTCTTAGGTAAGTAGCTGATACAGTAAGAACCTGTAAGAAAGAGGCTTGCAGATCAAGAGACAAGGCCGAGTTTACTTTGCAGATCTCTTCTTGAATTGTTCTGAGGCGTAGAATTGTTTTAAAGAATTGTGTAAAACTTAAAACCAGATTCCTGGCACGGTCCCAAGCCGTGCTGAGCAGAAGAGGCAATCCAGCGGCCCAGAGAGGATCTGCAAAGTCAGCTCAGGGTTGGGTAGCAATCCGACTGAGCTCTACTGCTCCCGAAATGTTCTGCGTTGCTCTTGTGCCAGGCCTGAGAGGGACACTACGACAGCACAGACCGCCTGTGAAAGGGCTCTACCACATGGCAGGAATGAGTTGGAAGGAGAATGCTATCACTCTTTCGGGCTTTCCCTGGGCATTGCCCAGTGCAGACACTGCAGCTGGTCTGCCTTTACCGGACGGCAGGGAAACACACCCCCTTCCGACAAGGTGGCCCAATCGTTAGCTCCTGCAGATGCATTACCAATACATCTGTGTTTATTCCCATGTTTACTGTAGCTAAAGTACCTCATTAGTTTTGGTATCTCCGTTTTCAGAGTGGTTTTCTTCTTTAGCATCCTCTTGTTTAGTTTCATCTTTGCCTTTGGCTCCTTTCTTCCCTTTTGTTGCTGCCTTTTTGTCCTCCTTTTTATCATTTGCTGCCTTTTCCTTCTGTTGAGAAAACAGACCGTGATATGGTAAATGCTAACTTCCACCTTGTACATCTGCATAAGCACATTCTCAACTCCAAAACTGTCTGCGCAACCTGCTTCTGCACACTGAGCTTCCTCTTGACAACGATGAGATGAAGTTTCTAGGGAGAAGTGCTTTCCTTCTACCCTGCCCTGAACGTGCTACTGGGAAGCGCGTAATATAACAGCAGCCGTGACTGGGGTTAAAAGAATTCCCATTTTAAATAGGCATTCAATTAAATTAGCTCAAAAATGTTGGAGTTGAACTGGCCTGTGTTTCTGCTGTGCTGCTGAAAGGCATACCACAGAACAAAAAGAACATGTACAACTAGTGGAAATACCAGAATACTTCAGATGTGCTATTAATGCCTATTTAGAAAACTGTAACAAAGCTGTAGTCAAAGGACTTTCCCCCTTCCCTGCCAGAAATATTCTTTATTGTACAAAAGCATTCGTGTGGTAGACAAGTTGGGGGCTCCACAGCATCACTTCAATAACAACGAGAACTTTGCATTTATTATGTAAGCGCAGTTTCTTACACGTGGATCGGGCTGAATCAAAACAAAACTTGAAGCTACAACTTCTGTGCTAATAAGTTTGTGATATGGAAAGGTGAGGTCCCAACCCCAACCCAGCAACTAGCACGACTCTCATTCGTTTCACCTCTGAGGATCCACCTCTTGCTGCCAATAAGTAACTGCACTAAGCAAACTAGCTTAGTTCCTCGCTTGATTAACCCAGTTCCAACAAAGGAACCATAAATATCTGCAAAATTACTCCTCGCAGGTAAGTGAAGAGTAACGGATAATTACCAAATAAGTATCTCTACTCAGAAGACGGGGTTGTCTCAGTGACTAGAAGTTACAAAAAGTATACTTTCTTATTTCAACACCTCGTTTAATAGCGTACAAAATTCATTTGCATGAAAAATGGGCTGCTTGCTAAAGGTAAACTCAGATAAAGAGCATCAGGGGCAAAGCCACCTGATTCTTCAATGATACTGAGGATTACAAATTCACCAAAACTTACACCAACTCCTATAATAATACAGAAAATTTAAGACAGGAGGTTAGCAGCACCCAAACGGGTGAGGGTCTCTGTCCTAGCTAACCTCCCTCTCCCCAGCCTGACCTTGCTGCAGGGTTTCAGCCCACCTCTGCTACAACACGGTGTCAGGAGTCCCCTTCTCCTGGGCTGTGCCCACTCCCAACAAGCCTCTCTTCCTCTCTGGGGTCTGGCTTATCAGTGACATGCAGCAGCTCTTCCCCAGAGAAGGAAGAGAGTCACCACGGGAGGAAAGAGAAAAGCATGCCCCCACTCATTCTTTTTCCCCTCTGCCAGCCAAACAGTCCTCCAACTTCCAAGAGAGGCAGGAAAAAGGGTAATTATCACAATAAAACCAGCACCCAAATATTCTGGTACTGTTTGGCAGCAAGATTTAGAACTGTACTACTACTATAGTACCCGTTTGCTCTCTGTCACTTCAAGAGCCCCCATCAGACCTTTGAAGCACACTGTGAAGGGTTCCTCCCCCCAGAAGCACCAGGAGGCTCCAAACTCCTGAGCACAGGCACGTCAGTCACTTGCTCTTCCAATGTAAGCCACAAAGGATTTTTAAAGACTTGGCGTTGTTTGAAGAAGCATATCTTTTCCCTTACTCCATCAAAAAAAGACGACAAAGTATTAACAGAGCTAAACCTGTCATTTTCTGTAGCCCACTCTTTGCTGCTGAAGCCCCTCTTAAGAAAGCATTTGAGGAGAATCCACAGAAACTGGCATCCACGGCTGGACTGACCAGAGCAAAAGTGTCTCGCAGCACACGGCTGGGAGTGAAGATCCTGGGATCTCTGCTCTGTTATGCAAGATCTGTGGCTTCTAGGGACAAGCTAAGGGCTATTCTGTAAGGGATCGAGCCCCCTTCCACAAGGCAGTGAGTCCAGGAAAAAAAATACTCTGGGAGACAATGTTACTTTTCAATTTCCAAGCTTCTTCCATCCTCCCAGATAGTTCTGAGCTAATACCATTGTATTAATTTTCCTGAGTAATTTTTCTATGCAGGTAGCAACAGCAATTCAGTAATAAGGTCACATGTTTTATAAAGCGATCAAACTTTTTCCCCAGCTCTATGTTTTTCAGTATGGCTAAGGTTAAAAGGTAAAATCTATTCTGACACACAAAAAAAACATTCGAAGAACCGGTAGGTTGTAAAGTTACGTATTTGGGGGAAACAAGAATTAAAGATGCCTGCACAATTCTTATTACATCCTCCTTTGCACAGATATTGGTCTGTTATTAGGAGCTCTAAGAGCTAAAACTGCAGCTCAGGTATCCTGGCTGCAAACCAGCACCTTAGAGGGAAGAGGACTGACACTTTCCAAGTCCAACTGGGCGGCAACGTGCAGGTCAATGACCAAGGCTCCACTCCCAGCAGAACTAAATCGTACGTGATCCCAGAGGGAGACCGCACCGTACAGCTCGGGCAGCAAGGGACCAAGCTCAGTTTTGACAGTCGCCTGCAGTCCTTAACTTTCTAATGCTTATTTTCACAGCTTTCAAGATTTGGTTAACGCAGCGTTTGTGTATAAACCCTGAGATGTTTCCATAAAAATAAAAAAGCAAACTTGGAAAAAAAAAGGAAATATCAACGACGTGCATCACATTCAACCGCACTGACCTCAGCATGGATCATCAGCAGAGGCTGAACCCAGGGCTTTTAGATGCCCAAGCCAGGCTTGGGCTGGAAGAGCAACCACCAGCGGTAGGCTCTCCTCTTCCCCGGGCAACAGCCACTTTGAGGGAGATGCAATCCGGAGTGTGCCAGCCGCTGGCACCACAGGAATGCGGAGCAGCAGGGTTCCTAGGTTCCCCTGCCGCTCCGGAATGGGATCTACAAATCCGGCTGCACAACCAAGACTCAGATGTGAAAATTTTTGCTCTGCACACCACTGAGATTACAGAGCTGAGATGCAGGGTCCCCAAAAGGACAAGCGGGGTTCCCCTTCTTGTCTATTTCTTGTGACATCTCTGCTGCTCCACATAGCAAGAGGCAGAACGGTTTTCATCATCTGCAAGTCTGCTGTGCCATGCACAATTACGAGGCCTTTTAAATGCACAGAAAAAGCGTTCCTGGTTCCCAGCCCGTCATCCCCATCTGCAACTAAAGCATCTCTCGCACCCGTGCTCTGCCCATATGACCATCCACAATGGAAAATGTACGATGGGAACAGGTTGAAAAGAACAGTAAAGTTTTGTTCTTGCTGGTTGTTTTTTTTTTCCCCCAGATGCAAAATCCTAATACAATCTGAACATTTACCCATCTAAAAAAAAAAAAAAAAAGCACTGCAGACTGTGACTGCTGGGGAAGTTTGCGACAGGAAGGGAGTAGAAAGAAATACCTCATGGATTGCAGAGCTGTCCCCTTTTAAATTTATTGCAAACTGTTGCTCCAAAGCACAAAGGAGCTTTAAATAGTTGCTTTTTTAACTACACTGTCAGATATGCCAATGTTTTTGACATTTCCAAAAATATCCAGCTTAAGGAAACGGGTATGTAGAACTTTATCTCCAGTGATTAAAATGTGATAAACTGATAACTAACTGAAAAGAGTGCCTTTGAATGAAAACATAGTAAGACAGTGTAATTAAAAGCATGATTTTCAATGCCTTCTCTAATTGAGTCTCTGATCTCTATTCAAGGCATCGTTTTCCCAACAATGCATTGTATGAAACTTCAGAACGGCCTTGCAAGGCAAGCAGTAAAGCCTCAACTGATTTAAAATCTGTTCAGCTTACTGCATTCCTTCGCTAGCAATTGGGAGAAAATTATCTTTACATCCGTCACGTTCTTTTAACTCACATAATTATATTTTAACTAAGAAAATTGTGAAAAACCAAAATGTTTGGTTGTGGATGCTTCCCCCACCACCACCCCATAAACACCTCGAGAAAGAAAAGTATAACTTCAGTTCAAGACATCTCGAACACTTACCTTAGGTGCTGCCTTTTTGGGCTTTGGCTCCGGTTTAGGCGGAGCAGGTTTCTGTACAAAACATACATAGGAATCAGAGTCAGAAGAACGCTATGAATGTTTTAGCAACAGGTTGGTAACTTTTGAAAACTATTCAAACCAAAAAAAAAGTTTAGAGCTGTCTGCTTTGTCCTGCAGTATATAAAGGAGTACATGTCAGGGACAGATCAGTATCTTTTGTTACCCAAGCCCACGTTTCCTCGTGGATGTTACAGTGGTTAAGGTGCAGATGCTGATGGTAGCAGTAAGTGGATCACCACTGTGTCTGGGTGTTACTGTCTGCTGTGAAGGCAAGTGGCTGTCAAAAATGAAAGGTATTAACATTTGGACGTAACTCCATGTATGAATACACATCTTGGCTTTCACTAAAATGAAGTACTTTCCTTTTTAAATAGCAACCGTTATCCACTTGGCATTTCCAAGATGGCTTAGAAAAGGGCTGGGTGCACAAGGTGTCTGCAGAGGAGGATGCCAAGAGCCCGTTTAAGGCTGTGACTTTCGGCTGAACCCTACCACGTGACACAGATTTACATCGTCTAGGTCTCAGCTTACCCAATAGTTGGGGCTGCAAAATCAATGGGCAAATCACAAGTATAAGGAGAGAGCAGGTAATTCATAGCGCTATGAGCAGGTATTTGTATGGAGAATACCTACAGAGAAGGAATGCATCTTGAAATCCATATTCCTTGACTCTGGACATTTGCGCATCCACACTGCATGTTAACTAACATGGATGTTGTATTTCATGTGAGATGTCTAAGAGTAAGCCCGTCATGCGTTGATGCTCAAGGATTGGAAATGTAGAATAGGAATTTTACTTTTGAACATTGCAATACTCTAACCATGCCTTTCACAACACCAGTGGAAAAAACACGAATGGTTCCTCTATAACTGTCCCCCAGAACTCAGCATCCCACGTGATTAGACTGGATCTAAGGAAGAAATTCTTTACACTGAGGGTGGTGGAGGCCCCATCCCTGGGAACATTCCAGGCCAGGTTGGACGGGGCTGTGAGCAACCTGATCTGGTTCAAGGTGCCCCTGCTCCTGCAGGGGTTTGGGCTGGGGGACCTCTAGGGGTCCCTTCCAACCCAAAACATTCTATGATTCTATGTAATATTAAAAGAGTAAATAAAGGTACTTACAGCGGATAGTCTAGCTGACCTTCTCTTTGGCTGCGTAAAGAAAGATGTGTCACTAAAATTCAGAGAGCATATAAAGCAGTGCTTTCTCAGAACCGCAACCCGGAATAACACGGCACACGCTACGTCACGAAGCCCCGTACGAATTCTAGGATCTATGAAATTACGGGCAGCATGCAATTATGTAGCTCCACGCTGCCGCCCTTTTACCCCGCTGAGGTGGTAAGTTATCACTTTATCAAGTTTAGGCTAGACATTAGGAAAAACTTCTTCACCAAAAGGGTTGTCAGGCTCTGGAATGGGCTGCCCAGGGAGGTGGTTGAGTCCCCATCCCTGGAGGGATTTAAAAGAAGGGTGGATGAGGTGCTGAGGGACAGGGTTTAGTGGTGGGATGGCAGGGTTAGGTTAACGGTTGGACTCGATGATCTTAAAGGTCTTTTCCAACCAAAGTGATTCTATGATTCTGTGATTCTAAGTTTCTTTACTTTCAGTTGGGCCATTAAGGCTCTGCCTCCGAGCTGTTGTTTGTAAGGTTACAGGGAACGGTGGAACCGATGGCCTCGGCCTGGCTGCCGCGGGGACACCCGGCGCCCACGGGATGGGCCTGAGCCCGCGCCCGCTCCCGAGGTGTGCGTGGGGGGTTTGTAATTTATGTGGAGCACCACATTTTTTTGGGGGGGGGGGGAGTGGGGCCCGGCGCCTGAGAAGCAGCTCCTACCTCCTCCTTTGCCTCGCCTTCAGCTGGAGCCTGCAAGGAAAGGGAGAGACTGAGGTGAGAAGGCGGCGCCAACCCCTGCGCTCGGCTCCCTGACACCCATGGGAGCCCTGAGGGGAGCCCTGAGGGGAACCCTGAGGGGAACCCGGGGAGGGGGGGGGGGGGGGGTTTAGGGCCCCCAACACGGGTCCCCACGGGGCGGGGGGGGGGGGCGGAACAAAAGAGGGGGGGGCGGCCCCCCCCCCCCCCCCCCCCCGCCTCCTCAACCAGCGCCGGCCTTTTT
>JADKXX010005178.1:0-61083 GCA_017310255.1 Butorides virescens
GGCCCTCCCGCCGCGCGGGGCGGCGGGGAGCCGCCATGCCGCGGGGCGCTGCGGCCTGGCGGCCCAGGGCGGGCGGCGGCGGCGGGGAGGGGAGCTGGGCCGGCGGCCGCCGTGCCCCGCCGCGGCGGTACCTGTTGGAAGGGGCCGTCAAAGCCCTCGGGGCTGCCACAGCCGGCGGGGAGGGGAGAGAGGGAGGGGAGCTGCGGCCTTTGTCCGCCCCGGCCCCGCGGGGTAACAACGGGGCGGCCGTTGGGTGTCACTGCCGCGGGGGCTGGGCAGGGATTTTCGGGAGCGGTTGTGCCCCTGGAGTCGCCTTTCGGTCTGTTGCACCTCAGGCCTGCGGGATCTTCCCCGGGGCTGGGCCTGCGAGGCTGAGGTAGGCCGTGAGGTGAAGTCTCGGGCTCCTGCAGGGATTGAGGAAAGCCTGTTGACGTTTCCATCAGAACTGCGAATTTCCACCAGGGTTTCTGCCGTCGATCTTGCCTGTTTCTTTGGGGAAGGCACAAGGCATGCATTAATACCACCGAAGCGCTTTGCAACTAAGACTTAAAAGCGCGAGCTGCTGCTCTGCGGTGTGACTATTCCTGCCGAAAGCCTCTCCGAGCTCTTTCTAAAAACCTGCCGTAAAGGAGATACTGCAGCTTTCCTAGACAGCCTGTTTTCAGTACTCAGCTGTCCTTAAAACCACAGTTTTCCCCGGCATCTAAACTGTACTTTGGTTGTCAGTTAAATAAAGTGGCTTTGCCCAGCCTCTAGCAGATGCAGGGAACAGTTAATCGACATCGATTTACAGTAACTTTTTGGGTACTGTATCGTCTCACGTAACACTATGCTCTCCCGTAAACTCAAACACATTCTCGTAGGCCTCCCAGTCCCATAGGCCATGTTTTCTAAACCTTTTCTCATTCTTAGCCCGCTCCAGACTCTTTCCAACTTTGCATTCTTCCTTCCATCTATATCCAGTAATCAGGTTAATTAGGTAACCTATCTCTGCGTGGCGTTTGCCGACTTTGCAGTAGCATCACCATGTTGATTCAGATTCCTTTCCTGATCCCCTGTAATCCCCGGATCCCTTTCAGGGCTGCTGCCCGAACAGCTGTTCCCCCTTTCCTTGACAAATTAATGGTGACTTTTTGATTTGTCACTTTTTACGTTATCTCACTCTCAAAGTGCTGGGACGTCGGTAGTTCATTATTTTCCCGGACACTGGAGTTCAGCTGAGCAGTTTTCCATCTGCGGGTCCAGACAATGCCAAACCATCAAATGCCACCGCTTTTTCGTAGATACACACCGATTATTCAAAAATGTTTACAACTGGCTTCCTAAATACCGGGGAGCGCATCGTCCAGGCACTGCCGATCTCACAACCAAATGCAATTTAGGCTGTTCCTTCCTGCCGCTACCTGTTGCTGTCACCTTCCTCAAAAGGTTGGGTTTAGTAACTGGTGGCAATTCACCTTACCTGAAGGCTGAAGCAAAGGCGACACAGCTCTTTTTGTGCCTTTACGTGTTCTCCTTTTCCATCACTAATACGATTTTCTTTTGTTTTGCTTTTGCTTCTAACGTGTATAAATAGAATGTGTTCCTATATCCCTTTCCGTTCCCTCCTCACTGCAACTAATTTCGGACCTTCATCTCTTCTCACACGCCCATTCTATTCCATTCTACTAATTTTCAGTTGTCTGCTTGTTTCCACTTTTTGCACAATTCAGAAAGACCACTTAAGCATTTTCAAAGCTTGCCATTTCAGCTACATCATACTTCTCTTCATCTTTATGTCGGTCTTTACTATGCTTCCTGTCTTTCTTCCACATTATGATGGTTTCACGTTCTATTGACGGGTTTCTTTCTCTCTCGTTGCCCGTTAGTCACGCCACCTTCAAATTATCCTGTATTAATCAAGATTTTAAATAGTGTTTCCAATAGTTTTCTCCTATCTTCTGAACTAAAAATTGCCTAAAACACGTTTCAAGGGCTCTTGGTCTTCTTTCAATAGCAGGAGTTCTCCATTACCAACAAGACTTGGGCTTCAGTTGCTTTTGTCAGTTGCCTTGAAAAGTTTCACCCGTCTCCTTGTGGTTATTGTTTCATTCTTTCTACATTCTCTGAGAAGTCTTTGTACATTTGTGGAAGAAGAACAGGAATTTGTTGAAGAGCCTGTGAGCTTTTTCTCCTGAACAACCTGCACGACAAGCAATTTGGTTGAAAGCATGGATCAAAACGTGCACTGGAAATTAAGCACAGGTTTAAAACTCACTGCTAACTTTGGCATCACGTTTGCTATGCCTTCTTTTTCACCTTTATATTTTTTCAAACATTTTTGACTTTTCTAAAAATGTTTGTTAAACCACAAACTGACCCGAATAAGCATTAGTTAGAAGATCACTTCCCTCTGAATAGATGGGATAAACCTGCTGCAAGATACTGCCATGCTGAGAGCGTAAATGGCTGTTGCTGTGCAGACCTATAGAAAATAACACACCTGGCTGGAGCCTATGGATGTTCTGAACACCCTTCCTTCAGGCCAAGTGGAAGGAGCAATTAAATATTCCTTTATGCAATAATAACTGGAAGGAAGTTACCAGTCAACTCAAGGGGGAGGTGGCCATGGCTGGTTGAATTTTCTTCTAACTCGCACAAGTAGCTTTATGTTTACCTGCGACCAAAACCAAGCAGCAAGTAAAAGAAGCATTGACCTGCGTGGCCGTGCGATGAAGACCTTCCACCCTTGCTCTTCACCCTCAGTGTTAAAGCAAAGGAGACCGTGGTTCCACCATCATTAACAGAGCAGCACAGATCTGATCCGGACAGGGAATGGGCTCGCTATGGCATTAGTCACCCCACACAGTACGGAGCGTATGGTGGCTTTATGACTGTATACGGTGGCTTTACGACTGTACGGTAGCTTTACTATGGGCGTGGAAAGACAAAAAGGATTTGATGACACGTTGGAATGGCACGGACTGATACACCTAATCTGGCATGTAGACGGCCAGTACAAAACTAACCAGTTACATCTTTTTGATAAATTAGGCCTAGGAGAATAAGTTTATCCTGGAGCGTTAGTTTGTGTACCATGTGTCCTTTTTGGGTGGTTTTTTTTTTTCCAAAACTGGCATTTATTATTTGGTACAAAAAGATCTAAACATGAATTTATGATACCACATCACCAGACTATGTCAAGAGTAAATCAAAGCAACAAACCAGAAATTAATCTTTTTTTGTGCTACTGTTGCCATGAGAAAACTTCATGCTAAAATTTGAATGCTGCTTCTATAAGCGTAGGTATTTGAACCAGGTTCTTGACTCCAGAGGTAAAAACATCCAGTCTACAAACAGAAACGTATGACTATATCAAACCAAAACTAACCAACACAGCCAGCACGCTGAGTAGTCGGTCTGGATGGCCCAGACTAAACTTACAGAGCAATGCTCAGATGTTGAGAAATTTTTAGAAAATTGGGAAATTGCAGACAACCTAAGTGCAAGAAAATACTTTCAGGCTGAAGCTATCGCAACTCAGTTTAGCTTTTGCCCCCTAATCTTTGCAAAATAGGGCAACACTCGGTCGACTCGATTTTGATACCCTGGTGGTCTGACTCCTGTCTATCCACCAGTCATCTTGGGAATCTACATCTCTTCAACATCCTCCAAGGTGCTGTTGACCACATCTTGAACGTCGGATGGTTTTCAAGATGTTTGCTGGTTCACAATATCTCATGTAGGTATTCCTGCTGTGGCCCGAGGCAGGAATGTCCTGCAGAGGAGGAGAGCCTGTTCCTGATGTCAGGGAAGATCTGTGGTACTTGATGAATGTTCTCCTAGATCACCTTCTTGAACCAAAGCAGATCAAGGTATTCCCAAATAAAGGCAAAATACACCAAGGTCACTCTTGGGTGATTGAGTTCCAGCCTTCCCCAAACGGGCGGTGAGATACATGTTGTTTTCTCATTCCTTTGTGCTAAAATTCACGTGAGTTTTGAACATTAGGAGATTCCTTTCCACCACGGGATCTCAGTAGTCTTGCAGCTCTCACGGTCATGCTGTTCAGACCCGAGGCATTTTATCCCCCAATTCATTTGTCTCTAATGTGTAAAGACTTGGTCTTACTGAAGGCACAGTGATTCTGCCCTTCTCCAGCGCCGCTATCTCTGGAATCAGAAGGGTGGATGAGACGCATCCGCAGTGCTGACAGCGCGGCTGATGGTGCGGCGAGGCTGCCCTGATTACCTTGCTGACGTCTGCCGTGACGACTCCTGTTAAACCAGAAGCAAGCGTGACACGGGCTTTGGACGCATTCCGCTCTCAACCTGGTTCATCTAATTGTGCAACCGCCCTGTAATCACGGGTTCAGAGGCAAGGGAAATTAGGATTCTGTATGTGCTCATAGTCATGGCGCATATGACACGTACATCGTTTTGTGGCAAAATATCGCAAAACACGTTTTCACGTTATGTACCCAGCTTTTAAAGTGTCCGTCGGCCTTGTTTTATATAACTTTTGGGTTGAGTGGATTATCCACCTATAGAAGATGTTTGTGCTTGGTTAATTTTATAGTTTATCTGGGTAGTTTTATCGTTTGGCCTGGGTAAAAATTGATTTATGTGTCAAATTCAGCGTTGATTGTGATGAAAGATTTAGTACTTGGGAATATGAGGGAGTAACTCGGTTGGTTGGTTTAGGATTCACATTGGGTCTATTTGTTCAGCTTTACTTTGGTAAAACCTTTGGCTTAGCTACAGCTTGCTACCTCGTCCCTGCTAGTGAAGGGGATGACTGCAAGCACCAAAGTAAACGCAGACTTTTATTAAACATGAAACACAGATAAGAAGAAATTTCAATCCATGGCAGTCAGACAAGCAGACTGTCAGCAGCAAGTCTGTCTTTTAGTTATTTCTTCCAGTTTTGATTCCTTAAAAGAAAATGTAATTTGGAAAAGCAGTCAAAACTAAGACTACTCCTAAAGCAAAGCCAGGAAAGGCACAAAAGGAAAGCGAGTAGTTCCATCAGCTGATCAGTTCCCAGCACTATCTTCTATTTGCCATTTCCTCCGCAGTTCTCGCACGGCGTGCGCTGCTGTACAGGTCTCAGACGCGTGCTGACTGCCGTTACAATAACGATGTTACTGTATTCGAACTATGCACAATTGTGAAGTCATGGTAGTGCACGTGAAAAGAGAAAAGCAGGTTTGAAGACGGGCAGGAGTCACGTGCGTGGGCGAAGCGTTGCCAGTCCCTGGCCTTGCATGAAGCACAGCATGGAGTCCTGTCCCCAAAACTGAGATACGCCTTTATTGCAAGGTCGCACGGTGGCAAAAAAATGCAAGGGCCATACTGGGATGAGTAAATGAGATAATCTGCAAAACTTCCAGGGATTTACAGGCAGGATTCACCTATCCGAAAGCAGATGCTTACATTTGAGTTGGTTGTCTGGACCCCCTCTACAGTCGGCAGAGAAAAGCGGACACCTTTGGGGTCTGGTGCGCTCCATTCTAGGGCAGATGTGCAACCAGAAAATACATTTCCTCACCTAACACAAAGGAGATCGTTAACAGGTTTGGTGACTTCTTGACATGGAAATGTCTGCTACCCTTATAACACCGGATTAACTCCCATCTGCTAACTTAGATGATGAAAACAGGGGAGGCGGCAGGGGCAGAAAACACAACCGCAATGGGAAATGTCCAGTGGCTCGGTGTAGACCACCTAGGTGTTATGTCTGACTGTAAGTGGTTAGACACTATTAATGACTTTTTATGAAGCAGCTGGTTGGTCAGGGAAGCCAAGGAAGGAGAAGAGACTTGGTTGAGGATGGAGAACAGGACCTAACTAGTCAGTCTTTGAATCAGTGGCCATTACATACGTAAGAGTCACCACTCTGATTGGAGCCACAAAAGCCAAAGAAATCCCCTCATTTTGGAAAGGGGAACTCTCTAACAGTGAGAAGGCTTCCTGAAAAAGAGCTGACAGGGGTAGCTAAGAGAATAAAATGGTTTTATGCAGCATGGAGCCTACTGAAAGACATCACATTGGAAGCTCTGACCACATGCATATTGCCTGCCAAAAAGCATGTAGGAGGATCAAGCATGGCTAAAGAAATGGCTAAAAAATCAAACATGGCTGAAAGGGGGGACACGGGAGGCTATCAGAAACAAGAAGGCATCCTTCATAAAGTTGGATTTGTGTTTTGATGAGGAAAACAGGAAAGATTATAAAGAAGCGAAACGTAAAAATGGTTGCGTAAAAAACAGAGTTTGACACACAACAAGCAAAATGACTTAAAAAGCCTAAGAAGTCATTTTTCAGTCTCGTCAGGAGCAGGAAGCCTGAAAGACATTTTCTAGAACAAATCAGCTATTGAGATATAAAAGGAATATGTAGAAAAGACAATATTGGAGCAGAAAACCCAAACGAGTCTTTTGCATCTGCGTTTATTGTGGAGGAGGCTGGGGAAGTTCCCAGACAGGAACTCACAAGCCCGCCTGAGGATCTGTCTCGCGCTGAAGCATCAGTAAGGGTTAGAATAAATCGACAAAGCGAATAATAACAAACTTAACCATTGCCAGATGGTCCTCGCCGCGCCCGCAGAAGTGTGTAAGCCTTCCTGTAAGAATGCTTCCACACAAAGCCTTAGGAGAAGGCTGATACCACCAGGTTCTAAAATCCGTTCCCGGGGAGACTCCCAGCACCTGAGAGGGTTGTGACCGAGCAAGCCCAGTGAAGATTTATAAAACCACGCTACCTTTAGCACTTTTTTTTTTGTTTTTTTTTAAACAAATCTTTCCAACAGCCGTTTGAAGGTTCCCAGAACACAAGGAGAGGGAAGGGGGAGAGCAAGCCTGTGAGTGGACCCTTTGACCAAAACTGTCTTGGTCCTAGGAACCCCCAAGCCCTCTTCAGCTCTGACTGTACCGATGATCTCCAAGTATATAAAAGCTTCTCTTCAAACAACGGCATGGCAGGCATCACGTCCTGATTTGCAGCTCCACTTCCCCTTCTTTCAGCTTGCTCTGAGCTCACGGCAAGCAGGAACTGCAGGTTTCTCGCTGGACGGGCTCAGGGAAGGCAGGATTTAGTGTTCAGGGCACAAAAATATGTTCTGTGCAGTCCAGGTCCTGGGTCAGCAGGAGCCGGGGACCAGGCAAGGGTGTTGGCAGGATTCTGGATTGTATCCTCTGCCTTTCAGGGCAGCAGCCCTCTGAGAATGCCCAGTTGAACAAACTGGCCTAAAATGGCGTTGAAAGAGTGAATGTACCTGTTATTCTGGCTGGAATCCTGGTATTTGTAGTATTCCCTTCCATCTGCTTCCCTCAGGTCCTTCAGGGTAACTAAGTGCACTTCAGGAGCATGCACAGGGCTTGTCAGAGCCAGGGCTGGCTGGTGGCTCGGGGCCAGGAGGATGGACGGCCAGCTTGGAGCACAAGGAAAAGGCGAGATTAAACCCGAAGCAGGGACTTGCGCATGGCCAGCCCCTTTCTGGACAGAAGTCAGCAGAGGCACGGGAAGGTGTCAGGGGCAGGGAACGGTGACAATCCCCACGCTGACTGCTGTAGCCGAGTCCTGTAACGCTGCTGTCAATAATTGTGCTGCAACCTGGCTGGCTGTGCAGCAGCAGGGAGCCGGAGCAGGATCTGGGGTCTGGCTGCTGATGCCCAGCACTGGCCCCGCAGGTAGAATCGCTTTGGTTGGAAAAGATCTTTAAGATCATCGAGTCCAACCGTGCCAGGTGATCCTAGCAAGAGCGCAGCATCTTAACCTGACGGTGCAAATGTATTGCTGGAGCAGGAATGCAGAACCTCCAAGCCCTTGGACTAGTTGGCACCTCTGGCTTCGGTTTAGGGTTGGTTTTTTTTTTTCAATGCAGAAGGTGTACTCTGCCAAAAATATTTGAAAGAGCTGTCTGGCCTTTGTCTTGGATAAGGCTTGGCACATCTGCCCAGAGCAATTCTGGCTATGTCTACCTGAGCAGGTCGTGGGGTGATATAGGAACAAGACTGTAAAGCAAAACAGCCGGTGCAGATGACCGACACAAGCTACACATTTTGCAGTTGCTGCAGTGCAGTGTGTGTGCGTGTGTACCTGGAGTCATCCTCCAGCTTGGTGTCATCCAAATGCCATCAAACGAGCCTGCTGCACAGCTGCTCCGCACCGCCAGCACGTCACAGCATGGTACCTGCTACTGGGAGATCCTCTTCGAAAATGTGGACGGCACCCCAGGTCCCCACGGTGGAGTTACTGCAGGCAGCTTTGGCCTCAAGCTGCGCCACGGCAGGTTTAGGTTGGACATTAGGAAAAATTTTTTCACTGAAAGGGTTGTCGAGCTTTGAGATGGGCTGCCCGGGGAAGGGGTCGAGTCCCCATCCCTGGAGGGATTTAAAATCCAGGCAGACGCGGTGCTTAGGGCCAGGGTTTAGTGGTGGGATGGCAGGGGTAGGGGAACGGTTGGGCTGGGGGAGCTTAAAGGGCTTTTCCAAGCTAAATAATTCTATGATTCTATGATTTATAAATGCTGAAGTGTCGGAACAATACCGCGTTATTAAAACCATAAACATCCCCCATTACCCCTTCATTTGCAAGCCGAGAATCCAACCGAAGGTTACAGCCCGCAGGCTCCGCCAGCACAGGCCTCTCGCCCCAGGCCGCGGCCAAGGGGGGGTCGGCAAGCCGAGGGGGGGGCTCGGCAAGCGAAGGGGGGGTTCGGCAAGCGGAGGGGGGGGGTCGGCAAGCGGAGGGGGCCCCAATGGCGCCTCCTGCAGCCCCCCGCTGTCCGGGGGCCCCCCGCCCGGCCCTTCCCCCGCCAGCCCCGGGCCCTGCGCCAGCAGGGGGCGCTGCCGCGCAGGCAGCGGCGGGGCCGGGCGGGTGCCGGCAGGAGGCCTGAGCTGCCCCAAAGCTGCTCGCGTCCCAGGGAGGGCGTTTGCAGCCCTGCTCCGAGCCCCCCCTTCCCTTTGGTGTCCTCCATGATCATAGAATCATAGAATCACAGAGTGTTTTGGGTGGGAAGGGACCCCCAGAGGTCCCCCAGCCCAACCCCCCTGCAGGAGCAGGGACACCTTGAACCACATCAGGTTGCTCACAGCCCCGTCCAACCTGGCCTGGAATGTTCCCAGGGATGGGGCCTCCACCCCCTCTCTGGGCAACCCCTGCCAGGGTTTCACCACCCTCACTGGAAAGAATTTCTTCCTTAGATCCAGTCTAAACCTCCCCTGCTTCAGTTTAAAACCATCCCCCCTTGTCCTGTCCCAGCTGGCCCTACTAAAAAGCTTGTTCCCCTCTTTCCTCTGGGCCCCCTTGAAGCCCTGACCGGCCGCACTCAGCTCTGCCCGCAGCCTCCTCTTCTCCAGGCTGAACACCCACAACTCTCCCAGCCTGGCCTCAGAGCAGAGGGGCTCCAGCCCTCGGAGCATTTTAGTAGCCCCTCGGATCATTTTAGTAGCCCTCCTCTGGCCCTGCTCCAACAGGTCCATGTCCTCCTTGTGCTGAGGGCTCCAGAGCTGGACGCAGTACATCAGTCTGAGCGTTTGGTACGGCGAACGGCGCATACGAACTAGCGCCCGCGCAAGTGTTAATCCAGGAGGAGACGTCGGGTTTACGTCACATGTGTGTGTCATGAGGTGTAACTCCGTTACTCCCATCGTGGAGGTAACTGAGGGACAAAAAGCACCGAGCGCCATGCTCTGTGCGGTGTGGTTTACTTCCTCATGCCGTCAACCGCCATGTGTCTTGCACAATTACATACGAAAACAAGGAAACGCGGCCTTGCCCCGCTTCCAGACGAGGAGGAGGAGAAGCAGATGTCCTTGGACTTCCCCACCCCCTTCCACGAGCGTGTTGGAGCAGGGGAGAGGAGTTTCCACCCGCCGTAAATCAGCAGTGCGCTGGCACAGGCTGGAGCAGGACATGGCTCTTGCCATGGGTGAAGTCAGACGACGTGCTCTGAGTCACAGTTTGCCTTCAGGCGCCAAGCACTGGCACGCTTGGTAGGCTGGGGTTGGAAATGAAGAATAGATTTCTTATTTCCTATTGAGAGCGCTGAGCTGACATTTCTTACCCATCACGGCGTCCCCCCGTTTTGGGAGTTCAGATAGACCCTGAGCATACAATCATCATAGAATGTTTTGGGTGGGAAGGGACCCCTAGAGGTCCCCCAGCCCAAACCCCTTGCAGGGAGCAGGGACACCTTAAACCAGATCAGGTTGCTCACAGCCCTGTCCAACCTGGCCTGGAATGGTCCCAGGGATGGGGCCTCCACCACCTCTCTGGGCAACCTGTTCCAGTGTTTTACCACCCTCATAGTAAAGAATTTCTTCCTTTATCTAGCCTAAACCTACCCTGTTTTAGTTTAAAACCATTACCCCTTGTCCTGACACAGCTGGCCCTACTAAAAAGATTTTCCCCACCTTTCCTATGGGCCCCCTTTAGGTACTAAAAGGCCGCAATCAGGTCTCCCCGCAGCCTCCTCTTCTCCAGGCTGAACACCCCCAACTCTCCCAGCCTGGCCTCAGAGCAGAGGGGCTCCAGCCCTCGGATCATTTTAGTAGCCCCTCGGATCATTTTAGTAGCCCTCCTCTGGCCCCGCTCCAACAGGTCCATGTCCTCCTTGTGCTGAGGGCTCCAGAGCTGGACGCAGGGCTCCAGGGGAGGTCTCCCCAGAGCAGAGCAGAGGGGCAGAATCCCCTCCCTCGACGCTGGCCACGCTTCTCCTGATGCAGCCCAGAGTACAGTTGGCCTTCTGGGCTGCCAGCGCCCATGGCCGGCTCATGTCCAGCTTTTCATCCCCCAGCACCCCCAAGTCCCTCTGGGCAGGGCTGCTCTCCATCCTTTCTTCCCCCAGCCTGGATGGATACCGGGGGTTACCCCGACCCAGGTGCAGGACCTTGCACTTGGCCTTGTTGAACCTCACGAGGTTCACACCATCCCACCTCTCCAGCCTGTCCAGGTCTCTCTGGATGACATCCCGTCCTTCTGGTGTGTCAACCGCACCACCCAGTTTGGTGTCATCTGCATCATCTCCAGCAATAGTACAACCACAATCGGAGAATGAAGCAGAAAATGCAGGTACTCGGAAGCCTCCATCCTTGCCTATGGTTTAAGAAAAAAGTGAGCAGATCTTTGCCATTACCGGCAACGTTTTTGTCTGAAATCCCTAGACAACTCCGGGGCGGGCAAACCCTTGGGTTTTTTAGACCATTGTCACTTAACGCTCCTGCTGCTGCTGAAGCCGGTGCCAGTGCCGCCACTTACTCAATTCTAGAAAATAACATAAACTGAAATTCAACTGTTTAGCTCTCTTTCTAGCGAGAGAGACAGTAATAAAAGATGCAGCCTGACAAGATGGCCCTGTACAAGCACACGCTACAGCAAGTGGACACAGGAATCGAGGAGACAACGGTCACCGCTGACTGTTACGTACATACTGTTTTGTTGGCTGCACGAGAACAGGAGGTTTTCCTCTTCGAGGCATAATATCCATTTCCTCGTTTTGTCTGAGGTTTTGGTCTACCTCGAGAAGGATAATGAAACACTTCACAACTGTTTAATAGCGAAAAGAAAAAATAATACCGTGGATTTTACAGGAGTAGCCTGGGAATAGAAAACATGGCGCTTTTCTGCCAATAAAGTAGAAAATTTACTATTATGAGTGAAGAAAACCTAGTTGTTTCAATAATACCCAATTCATGTATTGCTCTTAACTTAATAAATCTTCTTTCATGAAGACAAAACACCTTCTGAAGTGCACTTTGGAGAGTAATGATTACACCAGGTTCTTTCAGTAGGCAGAAAGACAGGGTGCAGCTCGCTCCTGAAGAATTTCAGCTCCGAGGAGTTGAAGGGCGTTGCGAGGAGGAGGGGAGAGCTGGCCAGCGAGCAGGCGGCCGGCCAGCAGAATGACCAGCGAGCCCCAAGTTCAAATAAACCTATCTGTCCTGTTCTCCACCTGCATTTTTTCGTCCTTTCACCTATCAGTCCTGTTCTCCACCTGCATTTTTTGGTCCTTTGACCTATCTGTCCCGTTCTCCACCTGCATTTTTTCATCCTTTCTGATAAGCTGTGGTTTCTACCTCTAGCGTTCTTCGCCATGAATCAGATTACAGGCTGGCACACGGCGTGGTGCTTCGGAGGAAATGGGAATTATCGGTGCATTTCTCAAGCTGCGGTGAAGGGGGCTGTACAAACGCATCTGATGGAACAGGCCTTGAAGAATTTTAATCTCCCGGACTTAACTCAGTTTGTTTTAAAGAGATTAAAAAGTACACCGTTTATTTTTTATTAGATGTTGAAATACCCTGAACCAGGGAATTTTTATTGTGTACCAGCATCCTGTATAAATTTTGGTTTATTGCATTTTCAAAACATACATAAATCTCATGACAGTCTCGAAGATTCAGATAAGCATCATAAATACTACCAAAATTAGGCATGTCACCTTCAAAACAGTTCTCTCTCTCCTCTCACTATTGGCAAATTAATAAAATGAATACAGGTGTCTTAATTCAATAGACTTTTTAACTCGACAGGCTTTTTTAAAAATCTTGTCTGTGTCTTGAGAAAACCACCTGATAATTTGGAACAGGAAGGCTTGTTTTGTTTGGAAAAATCATTTCAGAAATACCTCCCCCCTTTCTGCCAACAGCAGAACAAACATCTTCCTTTCATCTTAGCTTGTAGGTGGTGAGATTTCAGCTCGTTATGTTTATCACCGTAAGTATTTTCTGTGAAGTTACTGTCAGCATGTACAATAAAATATACGTAAGGTCATATTTGGAGTACCAGAGGCAAGCAGAAGACAGGCGCTGAATATAAATTTCCCTAAATAACGTGTCACCGTGACTGTAACAATTAAGAACTCTTCGAGGTCTCATCTGGTGGCCCTAATTAATACAAACGATGCAATAGCATGCCACGGAATTGCAGTGCACGATGGCTGGCAGTGGCCCTTTGGGCCTTGTCCTGCATTAACCAAGAGGAGCAAGAAGCCCCCAGCCACAGCATGGATGAGAGCAGGGGAGGGAAGGGGAGCGGAGGGGCCAGCTCAGGAGCGGGCAGGCCCATGGCAGCTGGGCTGTTACGTGCTTCTTGGATGCTTTATTTGTGTGGAAGATGCAGTAATTACGGGAAGGCAGAGAACGTGACTGGACACCCAGTCTCTGGGCATGGGATGACACTTCACTGGGGCAGGAACTTGTACACCTGGAATAAATTGTAAAAGGGAATTCTTAATTCTAAGTATCATTGCCCAGTAACATCTTCCCATCCCAAACTTCTCCTGTCACCCCTCCAAGTGACAGGCCGAGCTGGCGGGGCCCGTGGGCGGGAAGCCGCAGGCCAGCCCCAGCCTCCCCGGGGTGGTGAGGCGCTGCCCGGTGCTCCCTCGCCAAGGGCGAGGCAAGGAAGGGGACCCCCGCCCGGGTGAGGGAGATGGCGGGGGCCCAGGGTCGAGGGAAGCTGCTGGAGGGCGGGGAGCGGTAACGGCGGAGCCCAGGGACGGGTCGGACGCGGGGGGAGGCAGCCGCTGCCATGGCGGTCCCGCCGCCGGCCTCCCCGCAGGGACGGAGGGGCAGCCCCGCCGCTCCTCACCCCCTTCCCCGAGGCGGCGGCGGCCCCGCCCGGGCCCGAAACCCCCTCATCGCCTCAGCGGGGCTTCCCGCCACCATGGCGCGACCGCCCCCTCCCCCGCACGTCTCGCGTGGTTCGTCGAGAATTCGCCTCGCCCCTTTCTTTCTTCCTTTTTTTTTTTTTTTTTTTTTTTTTTTTTAAAACCATTTTTCCCTCTTCCGGGCCGGGTGGCGGTGACTGCTGGGCCGGCAGCCCAGTAAGCGCGGCGAGGCGGGGCGAGGCCTCCCACCGCCTCCCTCCCGCCCTCCCGCCGCCGCCCCAGCCCGCGCCGCGCCTCGCCGCCCGCACACACCCACCCGCCCGCCCGCCCGGCTCCGCATCCCGCCGCCTCGCCTCGTCTCCCAGCATGGTCATCAAGGTCTACATCGCCTCCTCCTCCGGCTCCACGGCGGTAAGGGGCGCCCCGGGAAAGTTGTAGCGGGCGGGAGGGCGGTGGCGCGGGGCTGGGGGCGCGGGGGGCCGGGCCGGGTGCGGGCTCCCCTCAGCCCGCGGGCGGCGGTCTCCGGCCGGGCAGCGTGAGGAGAGGCCGGGGCAGCCGGGCTTCGCCGCCCCTGGGCGCACCGAGAGGAGCATCCAGCGGTTGCAGGGAGATGTGCGCGCTGCAGCCGGCCCGAAGAGGATAAAAATGTCATTTCCTTCGTCATTTCGCAGCTTGTTCTGTGAGTTCTGCCGGCAGCTCCCACACCGTGGCCGGGCTGGCTGCAGCAGGTCCCAGGGGGTGGGCACGCTTTCACCCCTCGTCCTGCCCTGGGAAGGCAAAGCCAACAGCGTTTGTGGTTTTTTGTTTTTTTTTTTTTTGTTGAAGTTTATTTCTAAATTGTGTCAGCCCTCGTGTCAGTATGAGATTTAGATGAGTTTATTCTGCTTATACAGAATCATTGACGGTGGCGGGCATGTGTGGCTACTGTCCGAGCAGCCGCTGTTTCTTGCCTTGTGGGAATACTGGGTTTTGCTCCTTACGTTCCCAGTGTGTTGTATGTAGGCAGAGCTCAGTCAGAAGACTGTATTTTTCAAAAGGAAAACAAACCAACAAACACAAATATTGGGGGTTTGTGCCTGTGTTCAGGTGTAGCTCAGAGCGGGAGCGTCCTCAAGATCGTCTGATTTCTGTTTGATCTGTGTGAAAGATGCTCAAGAGTCTAAAATCCAGGGGACTTGATCGCGCTCAGTATGAATGTGCTGGAGAGCTACAAAATGCCAGAGACCTAGAAAATGCCAGCTATTGCCGTTAATGATCAGTGACTTTTACTGCACGTAGATAAAGAGACTAAGCTGTGGCTCTGTGATGACCTTTCATGTCACTGTTAGGCTGTGTACTTCAGGTACAGGCTCCCAAACTTTCAGAGGACAGTGATGTACAGAAGATAAAAAAAAAAAAACAAACCAACCCTCCCTGAATTCTCCTTCTCCGGCTGAGCGCAGTCACTGATCTGTGGTCTTCAGCAGATAAAATACCACGTTGGTAAGCTTTGCCATTGATGGCTGTAACCCCTCGTTTAGCTCTAATGACAGAGGCTGAGCCCCGCAGTAACGGAGCGTGGATGGCACAGGAGCGTGTGCCTTGGGTGTCCCTGCCGTCACCCTCTTCCCCTGTCATTTGTGTTAATCTTGATGTCGATGCTGACATCGATGTGCTGATGCTGATTGTGAGAAGCGGCTGATTATCCGAAGCTGATCTGGAGAGTGTCTTGAAATCCTGAGTAGTTCATTCATAAGGGGGGGTCCAAAGGGATTTCTGCTGGGTTTATACAAACTGATCATCTGGAAGGAAATAGGCGGTCATTAGCAAATTGAAAAAGTAATTCTTTCTTTCTAATACAGCTGTTAATAGGTTTCAAGTTGACTGATTCAGTTGCTATAGATTTTTATCAGTGACCTCTTAGTGGCAGTTATTGATTTCTGCCTGTGTGCTGGTACTAAGCTCCAGGGGTGCAACCACTGATCTCAACCCTGACTATGTTTTCCTGTTTTTAAATTAGGTTTTTAATTATTAGCTTAGCGGTTTCTGCAATGCCTTCTGTGGACTGTGCATGTTGCAAGGCTCGATTCTGATTTACTGCTGCCTTTTAGGCTCCTTTGTGCATCCTTGGCCGTGGAATTTGAATATAGCGTCGGCGTAGTCTGTTTTTGTGGAATTTGAGCGTAACATGCACATAATTGCCAGTTTTATGACACGTGTGTGTATGTGTGTGTGTACATATATATATACACTCATGCCTGTGTCTAAAGCTAGTAGTGCAGCTCAAGTAATCTTGTGGTAATGAGCAAGACTTGCACGTTCTCGGTTTACTGAGTACACCGAGGGTGTTTCTGTTGGCAGGGATCAGCCGAGTACCTCACCGGGTGGCTGTTTTCTTTCTAGTATAAGAATTTTAATCGATGTTTCAGCCTAAAGTAAGACAGAGGGGCACCTATCTGGAGGGAGGTGTGCTTGATGGGAACGAGTTGTTTTCGTGGGTCTTAAGCCATTGGTGAGATGGGCTTTGCTTGGAGGACCAGAGGAGCCTTTCTGGGTGCTGAATTTGAAATAACCCACTCTGGGAATGGAAAATCCACATCAGAGGAGGTTGCTACAGAGAGGTGGAACAGAGTCAAAGCTGTTTGCAGCAAAGTAACTGAGCTGGCTAACATCAGCCCTGTAAGGGCTCTCGCCCCTGCTAAGTTGTCTTTGTACTGCCAGTGATGCCCGGGACTGTGTTATTTTGGTTTTTAAAAGGCTAATGTGCTTGGGTAATAAGTATAAAGTAATAAGTATAAAATCTCCTCCTCCCTAGAAGTTGACTGCCCTGTTTCTGTAAGTTAGTGAAGCTTTTGTGAGACCCTGGAAAGCGTCGCCTTCCACCGAAGGGAAAAGGGGTTGAGATTGCTTCACACCCCACAGCCTGGGGCTGCAAGTCTTGCAGGGCGCCCAAATTTTGTGGTCTTTTCTTGGCAAAGTCATACTTTGTTATGCAGTATAATTTGCCACATCATAGCATAGAAAACGTTTCCCCAAGGCAGCGTTCTCCGCAAAGTCGATATTCGGTAGCATGTATCTGTGAGGAAGAAATATTGTATGAAGCTCATGTCTGAGCAAAGGCATTTTACAAGTGTGTTTCAAGGGATTTCTGGTGAAGTTCACTTAATTCCCGTGTACGTCTGTCATTCAGAGTCTGGGCATGGGCGTTACAGCGGGAAGCCTGACTGCCGAGCTGCCCCTTGGTGGGTTTTGCAGCACCAGGAGTTAGTGCTCGGTGTTATCTTTGGTGTGTTTTGCTGGTTGCAGAGTCCTGTATTTGTACTCGATCATGGGGTTTGCTTTATGCTCTGCGTGGTAAAGGTGACTTTGGTTTGGGGTGGTTCATTGCCACGGTTCTCACAAGCAGAGAAAACTGAATACATTGGAAGTTTATAATTAAGGAGTCGGCCAAAATATGATGATTGCAGTCTTGGTCCGGCCTCTATTTGAATTTCACCCCAGGAATCATAATGCAATAGTTACAGCACCAGCGTCTTGCTGTATTTGGAAGTCTTGTATGGCAAATTGCCCTCTCTCTTTAATCTTCCTCAGTGTGAATGCTGTACTGCTGAGTCGTGGGCTGGGGCAAGGACGCACGGGGGATTGCAATTAGGAAGATGAACTGTAGACAACAAACGTGGGAATATATGTGTGTAGCTTCTGTCCAGGAGACTTTCAGCGTGACATACGGTTGGAAGCAAACAGCGTTGCTTAGTATGAGGCAGTGTTGGAGGCTATGAACGTAAAATGACAGGCTCAAATGCCTCATTCAGAAGCACCCAAGCGTTGACTCGAGCGGGGACTGTGCAGGCTGTGAGAGTGATTTGACTGTAGACTTCTATTCAGATTCTTCAAGAGACGAAAGGAGGAGAGGCCAAAGAGTAATTAAGCTCTTGCTCCTGGAAGAAAAAGGATACAAGGAGGGAAGAAGCTGAATTGCACAAGCCCAGTCTGTGATTTTCTCCGTTAGCGTTTAGGTATTTTGTTGGGTTTTGGGTAAGAGATTGCCCTGGCTTTCCTGCAGCACCAGCAGCGCGTGTGTGCATCTCCTGAAGGCAGTTGGATTACCAGTTTTATTGATCTTGTGTTGAAAGGAGCCAGCTGTTTAAATTCTTCTCGGTCTTACGAGCGTGCATTTGTTGCCAACAACTGCACCGGTCTTGACTACGGACTTTGTCCCAGAGAATTGTGTTCCTTCATCCAGTGTCCCCTTGCAAGCTCCAGAAGTATGGATGAAGGCTGTGGCTGTGGAAGTGAAGTGCCAGCGCTGGAGATGGTGAGCCGAGCTCTCCCACGGGCCGTGGAAACTGCTGCATCGAATCCCTGGTGTCCAGACCGCTCCTCAGAGCCAGGAACTTCGTGTTTGTGGTCTACAGCCCATGCTTCCCTCTCTCTGATCTCTCCCCTCTCCCTTGTTTTGATGGCTGCGTGGGTGGTTTTCCTTCCTCGCCTCCTACTGCGACTGCAGACACGGCAGAAGTCAGAGACGATCTCCAGAATTGGTGTCAGAGTCCCATGTTACACATCAGACTTGCCGCTACTTAGGAATGGTTTTAGAGAGGAAATTTTAGTTTATTTTTTAATTCACAGAGTTAGGGATGGGGGGGTATGTGTGTTCATGTTTTTTCTTGTATTGTTTTCTTGCTTGGGAAAGGATCTAAGTCTTCTCCTCCCCACCCACCAGGAAATGAAGAAGAAAGTGGCCTGTGGTCTGGAGAGCGAACATGTGCTCACAATTACTCTTTTCTTTTGCCCCACATAACCCAGTAAAGCACAGGAGCACTTTCTGGTGCTGCTGGGGATACATAGCCAGTGGCAAGTGCCTTCTAGAGCATTACGGATTGCAACTGAGGGAGAACAGCTTTGGAGAAGAGGGACTGGAAATGAGCAGAGTTGTGTGTAGCCACCAGCTCTTGTCCTGTTCAACAACTCCGGGCTTTGGGAACGCTGGTAAAGCCGCTTCATCCTTCTGAAGCAATCCCAGTGAAGTAATCATCGAGAGATGGAGACTGTACAAAAAAAAAAAAAAACAAAATAGTATTTTTTGCATTTAAATCCTGCTAGGGCCTTTGCTTATCGCAATAAATGCAAATATTGCCATCCTCAGATAGAATGAGTAAAGCCTGCGTGCTTTCACTTTCCGTGTTGGTTGGTTGCTTTGAGGTTTCTGAGTTGCTGGGGCTTTGCTGCGTGACCACCCCAGCCGTGCTGAGGGCAAATGCAGCTACAGCAGGGTGGTTCTTTGCATCCAGCGGTTTTATCAGTGTGTACAAAAAGTGTCCTTTGTTCTGCAGCCCCGTCGAAGGTTGCAAATGTGTTGTCAAAGCCCGGATGCACGTGGTCACGTTTGCCACCCCTGGAGGCCTGAGCAGTGGCAGCAGACGTTCCGGAGCTGCTAACCAGCTTCCATTGGTCCCAATGGCGCTGCACGACTGCACGAAGAAAATAATGATATGAATCTTCTACAAATAGTCTTGTAATATGGTGCGAGTTTAGGTAAAACCACGTATTATGGGGAAACCAAGCTGCATCTGTAGTTTTAAAAACAATCTCACAAGTATATATATATTCTTGTGACGCTTGGCTCATGCGGTTTATATACTGTGGGTGAGAACTGACTTGTTTGTAGGCTCGGTATTGATTTTTAAACCCGTCTCTTGTGTAAACATCATATGTATGAAGTACTTTTTTGGATACCCAGCGTTAACCAAACTTAATCTCTCTCAGTAAAATGGTATGAATTGTTCTGAATTAGAGCTCTCGGGGTGGAAGACAAAATATGCAACACGAATCTAGTGAGGCAGTTAGCTAGGACGCGTTCCATCTGCCTCCTGGGTTGGTTTTTTTTTTTTTTAAAGTCATTGTTCTAAACTCCAGATAAGTCAAATATTTTTCTTAAAATACTTTGTTCAAATTTTTAATAGAACCAGAGATTAAACTGACTGGAGTTGTTGCAATAGTTTTAATATATCAAAATAAAAAACATTCCACTGTACTTAAACAAAACCAGTTTTCTGACAGCATGAGAAAGGTGGGACATTATTATGCTCCACAGTTAAGGCTGGGAAAGGCTTTTTATTGAGCATATATATCTGTGGATTGTATATGCAGGTATGACTGCTTATTTTGAGATGGTGCACCAGGATTCTGTCTTCCTCCTGCGCTGCTGGGGGAGAAGCAGCTGACTTTGGGAAGAAGTTGAATTCCCTCAGCTTGTGCTGGCTTTGCTTGAACCCCGAACTGCCGCACGTCTCGAGATATGATCCATACAGTGTCGTGTCAGTGCTAAGTACTCGTGCTTTTTTAATAAAGATTTGTGGAGTTGAGCAAGAAATTTTTCGTGTCCTGAGGCATTAAAGTTACACTCAGAAAATTCCTGTAGAAGTCAGTGAATTGGCATGCGTGTAATGAGCAGAGGATGCCAAGAGCAAGAATCTCTGCAAGGTTATTCCTATTCCTCCCAGAAGAAGAGGAATTGAGGAGAGAGGAGACAACTGGAAGTAAACAAACACTGATAAATTTCATCTGTTCAGGCTCAAAACAGGACTAAAATATTCCCCTATATGATAAATAGAAGAGCTAAAGATGCATCAGTGTCGTAGCCAGAGATAGATGAGCTCTGTCTTATGTAGCTGTTCATGCTCCCCAACCCTTGAGCTGCTGCCCTGGAACCGCTGATCTTAGTTCCCGGCACTAACCAGTGATCTGGAAACCTGAACCAAATCCATGACTTATATCAATATTATGCTATTCAAGAATGCTTCTACTCAGACATGAAAATACACTGTTAACAACATTTGTTTAACCCCAGCCATATTCAGGGGAGACTTCAGTTTATGATTAAATTTAAAGTACTTTTATTGGTCAGATATTTAATCAAGCCTGAAAGAGTTTTAGATGTCATGCTTGTCTACTGTTATTTGTCCCAGAAAAAAGCCCCTGTCCAGGAGTGTGTGTTCTTTCCAGGACAGCACCTCCAGGTGACTCTTAAGGCCTGTTGTCTGAAATTGGGAAGGCAGTAAAGTGAGACCAAGGCTTAAGCCATCTGAGGAAGATGTGAAGGGTTAACATCAAACTGTGGACTGACTAAAGTTAATGCTGTCTGGATCCAGCTGAAGTAGTCTTTGCCTCCTGACTCACAGCTTCTTCCTGTTGGGCTTAGTTTCGCCTGTGAGAAGTGGATGTGGTGATTTGATTTCCTTAATTAGCTATCTGAAGTTTAGTTTTACTGGGGCTCTTTTTCCATATATGAATACTGCCTTGCTTTAGAATTTAAAGGTGCTTTAGCATAAAATTTTAACTGTTCCCTGTCGAGGGACCTCTTGTTTGAATTGCTGTGGTGTCAGAGTGAAGAAAGGAGCCAAAGGCAGCAGTGGTTTAAAAAAGGATCTCGGAGCAATTTGGAAGCTGCAAGCTATCTTCCTGTGCTGGACAAATTGATGTTATTCTTTGTTAGACTCTTTCCCAGCAGACACGTGGACAGAGGCAGGATGGGGGGAAGAATCAGTGCACTGTAGGAGAAGAAAGCCGTGCCTCACAGCTGAGTTACCTGGAGCAGCCGCTGAGCGTACGAATAAGGGTGACCCCTTAATATTGAATCCCTGGACTTCCAGAAAGTTTTGGACAAGCTTTGGCCAGGTTAAAAATATCTTTTTTTTTTTTTCATAAAGAAAGTTCCTGGGGGATAAGAGGAAAGGATTTTTTTTTTTTTTCTTTTTGGCTTACATAATTGATTACACACCAGTTACATAAACCAGGTCACAGTCAAGACTTTGGAATATATAGGCAGCTTTTGCAATATGCAGAAGACACAAGGAGATCCTACAGAGATCTGTGCTGTACCCTAAGCAATGCAGAGAAAGAGCGAGGTGAGGAGGCTCTTGGTGAACTGAGGCTGCACAGTGTGAGAGCAGCCTCCTGTAGCTGTCCCGGGTGGGAAACTGGGGAAAAAACAGTCGCTGTCTTGTGCAAGAGTGAGGTTTAAACTAACCAATACTGTTTGGCAGAGAGGTCTTGGAGCTGTACTAGGTAATTCTACAAAAATACCGTATTAGTGGTCATAAAAAGCAAACAAAATGTCAGGAGTTTTTAGGATGGGAGAGAGCATAGGAAAAAACCAGTACCGCTGCATAAATCTGTGGTGCATCTGTATTTATAATAGACTGGAACAGTTGTCTTTAAATGATATTAAAAGTTAGAAAAGATATTGAGTAGGGTGAGGTTAACGCTGTCCAAGGAATAATCAAATAAGGTAGAATTCTGCAGCTGAGAAAGAGTTGAAAAAGTATGAGAAGTGATAAAATCGTGTCGGGCACGGGAGAAGAAAAAGGAAGTGATTATTCATAACTTCTAATGCAACAACTGGGGGAGAGCAAGTGAGAGTAGCAGGCGGCAGGTTCCCAATAAATGAAGTACTTTGTTTGACAACACGTAGTTTAATGGAGAAACTCCCTGCCAGAGAAAGCCGTGTATGGCAAAAATTAAATAGGCTCAGGAAGCATTGAGACAAATTAAGGGGGAAAGTCTATTAAGGGCTATTAAACATAATTACTACACCTCTGACTCAAAACTGCGGATTATTGGAGTCTGGGAAAGTATAATGTGGCGTAGCCCTCTGCGCTCAATCTGTCAGCGTGCTCTTCCCCGGGATCTGTGGCCGGTGGAGACAGGATATTGGGGTAGACAAGTGTTGGATCTAACCCAATAAAGCTGTTCTTCTGTCCTCGTGTGAAATTGGCTCTGCTCCCAAATTATATGTTGACAGTTTGCGTTTAAAAATTTAAGAACATGCTGTCCAGGAAAAATGCTTGAGGGAAAAGAATGAAGAAAATATGTGTGTGTTTGGGATGTGTTGTCTGGGTTTTAATTTGGTAGTTCTTACAAACACCTGCAATTGTAAAATACTAGCAGGCTCTGGATGTTAAGGTGTAACTAGAAATTCCCTCTGAAATGTGAAGGCTCTGGATATTAAGATGTAACTAGGAATTTCCTCTGAAATGTAAACAGATTCAGTATCTGGTTTATATTCAGACATACCAACGCGACTGAAATCTTACTCATCTCTGCTTTGCAAACTCTGGGATGCTGTGAGAGATGACTGTAGATATGAGAGGAACTTTTAATTATATTTGTCCCCTGTATCTTAGAAACTGGGCAGGGGGAGAGCAGAAATTGATAATACTTCTCCTCTTGGTTTCCTTCTGAACAACTGCAGTTCGGTTCGGGAACCGAGGACAAGGCTGTAAGAAATGTCGTGTGAAGCTATTGTGCAGTAGATGCTGGCAGGCTCTGAACTTTCTGTTGAGAGATAAACACTGAAATCTCAAGGTTTGGACATTGAGTAAGACTTCTCATTGGGAAGGCTCGCCAGTAAATCTTGTCTTTTACATGTAATGAAACGCACCGTGGGATCCAGACTGGGATTGGGGTGTTTGTAGCCGGGAGATTCAGCATGAAGCTGGTGACTCTGCCAGGTGGATCACAGCCTCTCTGTCCAAGGTTTGAGTTGGATGTTGTGCTCGGGTGTGACTGGGGAAGGGTTTCCATTAATCAAAGCTGAAATGTCACCTTGTTTTCCTGGGCTCTTGGGTGGGCAGGGAGCTGTGAGTGAGAGCTTGCAGGAGCGAACATGGCTGTTCTTCATGTGTCTCGTCGCTGGTCACAATCTCAGCATTTCTTACATATGAAACATCAGCATTTGGTGATACGGGCAGTGGCTGATTCCAAAGCCAGCATGACTTTTGCAGCATGAACAGCAGATGCTGGCATGCATCATGTTAGACCTGGGCAGTAAGGTAGGTGTATCAGAAGCCCCTCCTGCCTTAGGCATAGGTCAAAATAAACCGGCAAAGCCCAATGTAAACAGAAAACAGGCAGCCTCTGGGGAAAAAAATAATAGTTTTCACATAAAACCACATTTTTATGAGAGTGGTGGTTTCCAGGCAGGTTTAAACAGCACATCTGTATCCACCTCGTGGGATGAACCCTTGGCTGTGCTAATGTCACTGGGAATTTTGCCATGGACTACGGCTGGGCAAGGTTTTACTCCTTAGCAAATACTTAATGCCGCTTATCCAAGATCATTCCTGTGCACATGTTGCAAATGTACTCGGCCAGAGCAGCAGCTGCAGAGCAACTGGCAGAATGGGAGAGGAGCAGAATAACTCCGAGAATGAATTAAAAATGTATCCCAAAACATTCTCACTGGACATGGATAGAAATTAAGTTCAAGGGAAGCTGATTTATGGATAATAGATGTAGGATTTTTTTTTTTTTCCCCTAGGCAGGAAATACAATATATGTGAATAGAAATAAAAGGTGCAGGTTTGCGAACTTACTTGTTAGTGACCTGATAATCTTGATTAAGAACTGGAAATTCCTTTCAGCCCTGTTATGCAGATAAGCAAGTCTCATGGTTCTGGTGGCCAAGTCCACGAGCCCTTTGTACTTGAGCAATCTTTCTCTGAATTTCTGATTCCTTTCATCACATTAAAATGTACCAGGAGGTAGCTGTGAAAGCCTCTGTTTTACCCGCAGAGGACTGAGGTTTGAGTTGTGCATGCTGTGAAAAGATCAAAGTAGGTCCATGAAGCTATCTCGGGGAATGTTCCTTCCAGGAATTTACACCTGTATCAACTGAGGAGCAGCTGGACTGACACCTATGTCTTCCATATAATGATTTGGGACCAAAATTAGCAGCTTGGAAGGCGTGAGGATAGCCATCTCCTCACACGGCCAGCCGTCGAGCATTAGGCTGAGACTGGAGAACACGAGGGGAATGAAGCTATTTTGGCTGCTTGCCCAGGCCTGGAGAACTCCATCCTACAGCAGCTAAGCAGCTGGGAAACTTAATCTTTTAAAGAATAAAATGCAGTGTGTATTTGTCTTAGTTTCTGATCATGGTATGCAGATGCTAGCTTGCACGGAGGCAGAAGGAAACTTGTGGTTTAAAAAAAAAGAAAAAAAAATAAGCAGATACCATGGGGACAAGAGTGATCTAAAAAACTTAGAAAAGACAGTGGGGGGGTTGCAAAGTGGCCTCCAGGTCGTGGCTCTGTCGGTAGCCGTGCCTGCCACCGAGGCGTGGGCAGCATCCGGAATGGTGCCCTTGGTCCGGGGTGGAAGGTGGCACTTCCCCTCTGGCTGCAGTGGTGCGGTGGGTGAGAATAGCTTGTTAATGGGAAGGACCTTGCTGTGTCTGGAAAATGCTCCATTTTTCTTTAATTCCTGTAAAGAGTGACTTCAGGAGGTCTCCTGAGAAGTCCTCTTGAGAGCAAGCCCCCAGGCATTGGCCTTCCTGGCTGTTGCAAGCAATATTGCAAGTTGCCCAACTCCTGGATTGCTTCAGCTACCGAAAGAATTAAGAAACTGCAGCGCCGTCGATTCTTGTGAGCTTTCTGTTTATCTCCTCCTCTCCCCCCCTTAAAGACACAGCTTCTGAAGTTACAATATTTTGTCCAAGTCTGCACTAAAATAAAGAGGGGATCTGGGGCCCACAGGATCATATGAACTTGAAATCTTACCCAGGCAAATAAACTGGTCAGAAAGCTGGTGCCGATACCCACCGTTGTCTGCTAAACCTTTCCTCTCTGGGATGCTTTGGTGTGGCTGCACTGACCTGCTGTTCTACCTCAGTACAGCCTGAACTCTTTTTGGAAAGAGGAGGAAAACTTGTATTTAATCCATAGCTTTTCTCTTAATCCCCTCTTCCTTTGTATTATGATATTTAGGTATTTCAGTTCAGGGAAAAAAGCATTCTTCTCTTGAAAAATTTATTTGGGTTAGTTTTAGAAAAGCAGTCATCAAAAAGACTCTTTTGCTAAATAATGTCTGTGTTATACGAGTTCTGCGATGGTAAAAGTAATACAGAACAGAAGCACCTGGATTTAGCGTAGGATCCCTTAGGTCGTATTAAATTTCTTCTTAAAGTCGCTTTTGATTTAAAGATAATAAATGCCTGGCAGTATAAAGGCAGAGAAACAGCAATTAATGCTGTAAACTTTTGGTCTTGTCAGTTAATTTAGTCTCTCTGTATGCTAAACCATACAGGAAATTACTGCAAACGACGGGAGCCTTGTGCAATACTTGTCTGTGCGTTTAACTCCTATCCTAACCAGAGTTCAGCTCTCGTCAGACAAACAAAACAAAAAAATGTTTTTCCTCTCTGATCTCTTTGCCATGCAGAGCTCCTTATTGCCACAGAATCTGAAAAATAATTACATTAGCAGCTGTCCCAGTAAACACCCCAAACTGTAGCCCTCTGCTCTCTGTGGAGCACGTTGATCTAAGGCTGTCTTCTCAGGCTGCTTCCCCGGTAAATACCAGCCAAATGCTGTGAGGACCACGGAGACTGGAGCTTCGGGGTGGAACGAGGAGGGACCTGTGCTGTTTTAACTGACGTAATGCGACAGCCAGCAGTTTTTGTAGCGTGTGGTTGCTGGCGACACTGCATGGACTGCTAAGACCTGTCCTGGAGCACTCTATGAAAATGAAGCTAAAAGAGGAATAATTCTGGCCTTCAGAGAGAGACTGGCTGAAAAAAACAGACTCAGAACCTGACAACAGTGGTAAGGTCCAGGCTTTCAGGACTAAAGCCTTTTTAAAGCTTCTTCTAGTCAGGTTTTCAGTGGCATCTTCAGTGCCTTTCCCCCCATTTTTCTCAGCCACATTGAGAACTTTTGAATATCTAAGAGTATGTCCTGTTCCAGAGAGTTTACTGCGTCTCATGTGATACTGAGCCTGATTATCTTGTTGGAGATTAGTCTTCCATGTGTTAAATTGCACTGTAGTCAGTGCGTAAAGCCTGTCTGTAAGGCTGGGCTGCAGTGTGTTTGACGCTGTTTGTAGAAACAGCCAGAAATGATCCCTAACCCAAATAACAAAGTAAATAAGTAGTGATTTGAAAAATAGTTATTCCTGACAACTAACAGCTTAGGAAAGGAAGCTCTGAGAGGCAAAGGGGGCATTCAGAATGGTTCAAGGAGTCTGTGGCAGAGGTAGCTTAGACTTAAGAACTTTTTTTTTTTTTTTTTTATTCCACACAGCAAAAGCTCCTGTTTCCCGAGACTGTTTCGTGGCTCAGATAAGAGAGTACAGCAGAGAGACTAAGGCGAGATGCTGAGGCTGTAGAGACACCAGCAATACATTGAACAGTTGTGCCAGGAGAAGAGGCTGTTGCTGGAGGTTGCCCTCTGCTCAGGTTCTCTCTGGTTGCCCTTTGAGCACCCCAGGGCTGAAGGAGGGGACGAGCACAGCCAACCTCGCTTGCCATCATGGCTAACCTGGCTGGCGCTGCCTGAAAAAGGGGAGATGAAGCAGTGACAGAGAGCCCATGTGTCCAGACCGGGTGGCTGCGGGGCTGCTCCCAGGTCTGCCAGTGGCAGGGACAGCATCTCCTCCCTGCGGGGATGGACCGAGCGTGGGACTTAGTACTGGCATTAACCCGAATGGCTCTGTTGGTGTGCAGGTGGGAACATTACCCGAGGTTTCTTGAAGCTTGCAGTTCTCTGCTGTTCTGCCTGAGTTATGCCAGACAACAAACTCTGCGAATGTCGGTAATGATTAATGGGGGAAAATTGAGGAGCTGTGACAACAGGTTTGTTGATAGATTTCTGCTTTCCTGCTAACCATAAACCTTGCTCAGATGAGTGGAGTTGCTGGAGGTGCTCTGGCTGATACAGCATGAGTTCATTCCAGACCCTGGGGCAGTTTTTATTAAGCAGGCACTGGGGTTTGCACTTCCTTCTCCTCGGAAGCCCGGCGATTGCTGCAGGATAATGCAGTGTGCGTTTGGTTCCTTTGTCTGCTTTTCCTGCCGCTCTCATGTTTGTGATGTTCAGGAGTTACGTTAGGTTTTATGCTGGTTATTGGAAGGAGCAGATGTGTTTGTTTTTATTTAACCCCGCACAGAGTTTGGATGCTGTGACGAGGCGCACGTTAGACATCCAGGGAAGTACAGCCTGCCAAGCTCCGAGTCTGCTGCAGAAAACAACTGTGCGTAATAAATGAGGAGTTCATATTCTGCTGCTGCTTATGCTTTGTTAACGGATAACCGAGATAATGGAGCCTGTATTCCCGCAGTAGGAAGCTCGCTCTCTGTTAGTTTTGGACCAGACGAGCAGTTTTCAGGCTTATTAAAGTCAAATGCCACAAAATTGACTTAGAAAATTGCCAAGGGTCAATTTATTTTGTATTGTAACGGTGGTGTTTTCCTTTTGATTATGACAAGTCCGGGTGCTGCGACGGTTCGTGGATGGTGTCGGTGCACGTGGTTAAAGCTACGGCTTTGCAATACATTAACGTTTCTTTGCATTCTCATCTAAAGCAAGATAAGGGGAGGCTTAGGTCTGGAGGCTTGATTTTGAAAGATACATTTATCTTGGCTAACTTCAGCAGTCTAGTCACAAAAGAAACTAGAAAAAATCCCGATATGTGAATATTTGCACTTGCAAATCCTTCCTGTTGCTGAAGGAAGCAAAGGCCTGAGGTGGGAATGGCCCGGGGCCGCGGTTTGATAGATGCTTTCAGTTGGTGTTGCTGCTGCGGGGAGAGGCAGTCCTGCATCCCCTGGCTCGTTTCCATCCCTGCCCTGTGCCTTTCCTTGTGATGGCACAAGTATCCACATGTCAGTGCGGTGAGCTGGGTCGAGGGAGGCCCCCCAAAACAATACTGCTGTGCAACTGCAAGAGTGCCTCCGGCTCAGAGCTCCACGTAGCCGCGCCAAGGCGTACGCGGGTGCAAGAAGGGGCGAATACACGCTCAGAGACAAACCTTTGGCGTTCGAGGAGACGGTCTCTTCCTGTAACCCTGATTTATGCAGGTTGAATGTATGCGGTCCCAGCAACGAGCTGTGCTTCCCCGACAGTCCCTCCCAGCTAACCATCCCCGAACCCAGCGCTGGAGGGGGTGAGGTTTGGGAGCAGCCTGGGAATCGCCCCTGCACGAGGATGGGCAGGCTTTTGATGCTGGAGAGGTCTGGGCGTATGAGTTTCAAGCTGCTGCCAGCCAGTGCCCGGAGACACCAGGCTGCTTCAGGTACAGAGTTCATCCTTCATCAAACAGAGCTGCTGGTTGGGGCTGTTTGCAGAAATCACGTGAAGGGAGGGGAGAATCGCGCTGCTCGTTGCTCCTCCCGGGGCCACAGGGGCCTGAAGCCCAGCGTGAGCAAAGAAATTAAGACGTAGTCAGGCATCCCCCCTGTTTGAAGTCAAGCGCAGATCCTTCCTTCTGAGAGAGGACGAGTGTAAGTCTGACACCTCTCCAGATCTGAAACACTTCGCCCAGCGTTCAGCAGTCGGAGGCTTCATTTGCATTCACTGTTTTTCTGTGTTCAGGCTGTTAGGTTGTCTACAAAAAGCATGCATGTGCACATAGCGAGGTTTGGTGCCTCTTCTAGTAACAACTCTGGTGCTGCCAGCCCCTTCTTGTGACTTCTTGGGTTTTAACTCTTCCCTTGCCCAGCTTTAGGGGATTTTGTGTTTCATATGCGTGGAAATACAGAGTCTAAAAAGGCTTGCTGCCATCCCATGAGCAAATGTCTCTATTTTTTGGCTGATGATAGAAAGAGATTTTAAGTGTTAAAATCTTGCATTAAAATCCCTGAAAATGGAAGTTTGGGCTGTGTGGGGATTGTGTGTTTCTGAAATCCAGGCAAATAATCCCATTGGGCATTACTGTCACTTTTCACATAACTTAAAAAACCACCTAATTTCTTGATTTACAGAGGGATCTGTGTTTGCAGAGGTGACTGACAGTCCCCACAGGCACTGCACATCAGCCAGGGCAGTAACGTGCTCAGGGGTATTGGCGTGCTGAGAGCATTGCAGTTTAAAAATCCGGATAATATATGGTAACTGTCCATATTGTTTATACATCTTTGCCTGAATCGCGTGGTGGGGGGTGGGAGTTGTTGGGGCGTCTGGCCGCAGCCATTTTTGGTTGTTGCGTGTCAGTCACTGTGTCAGTCGTTGGCCAGATGTAAAGCTTTCTGTAGGAATGCCACTTACCTGCTGATTGAAAAGTAGCGTTGTGCAGGGTTTAGTAAATCCATCTTACCAAGGATGGTAATGTGGACTACACAGAGATCCTTATTTTTTCCCCCTTGGATTTAGAAACCGATCGCTTTTGAGTCCTGTAGTGTATAGTCGTTCTTTTCCCCTCAACAATTAATAACCTGACTGTCAGTATAAGTCAGTGTGTTGGGCACAGGGCTTCTGAGCAAAGAGCAAAGATGAGCATGCTTACAGGGAGTATCTTTGGTTATTTGAACCAGATCACAACAGTAAATTAACTCCTTTGTATTGGAGTTCTCAGTTTAACCTTGTAGCTGCTTCCTCCGGGATGAACTCTGAATGTGGTTCCAGCTGAGGATCCACAGGTAACTAGGGAAAAACTGTCCTTAAGAAAGCGAAACACACGAAAGAAATGCATGTTTGTTGTAGCGCAATGAGTTAATCCATATTTGTATATAAAACCTTAAAATAACATTTTGTATTACTTCTATGCTTCTAGTCTTTCAACAGGCAGTGGCTGCTGTGAAGAGCATTGGCATCCTGACTTCTGCATCACTCTGGTTTGCCAACAGTGACTCTTTTTAGGCACTTTACAGAATTAATGAAAACCTCTAAAGCAGACAGTAGAGGGATATTTAATTTTTTGTTGTTTTGTTTTGGTGAGGAAAGAGACTAAAGTCATGTTGCATCTGATCTGCACAGCCGTCCAGAATGCTCTGTGTGAGTTTTGTGTGTCTGGCTTGCAGGCTTGTGGCTGAGCTGGACTCTTGGGCAAAACAAGTAGGATGCTGCCAGTGTGGTACGTGAACTTTGGCAGGCCAGGAAATGCTGGGTGAGTGAATGAAAAAAAAATATTGGGGGGTGGCCAGCAAGGAGAAGAGTTAAAGGAGAATGCACAGTGTCACCCTCCTTTTCCTTGCAGCCAAAAGAGAGAAAGATTTGCTTCTGGATTTGGTGGCTTCAGTAGGAAAAGGGGTGGGTTTTCAGCTGACAGAGAACCATTTTTATGTACTGGAAGAAAATCTGAAGTTTATTAAATGGTACTTTTACACATTGTCTTCGGGTGTTGCCAGCGATAAGGAGTTCTGTGTTAGAATCCTGGTAGCACCACAATAGTCCTTGACAAGCGGGTATAAAAAGATGAATGGATTCACCCCTCCCACTCCCCCAGTGCTTGGGTATTATTAGTTAAGAGCAGACTTTGACTTAAGCTGTGATAATACATTGATCCTTAAGGTGCCTTCATAGAAAGTAAACTTAAAACACATTAAAAAGTAATCAAGCCTTCATTAGGCAGTGCTGCTACTGCTGTTTGCCAGAAGCTGAGAGGATATAAATAAGGAAATGTTACTTGTCCTCATGCTTGACTAATGGGTAAAGGAATCTGCTTTTGGCCACTGCTGGAGGAAAGTAGCTAAACAGACATTGGATGCGATGCAACAAGTCAGTTCTGACCTATTTATGGCCTTTTAGTATCTTCCTTATTAGAATTTGACTGTAATAGTAGAATTGGCTATGTTGCACATCTGACGCAGAACTAGCAACGTGCAAAAGTCCCGCTGCGACATTAAACTCGAATCCTGCTTACATTTAAATGAAAGTATCGATGCCGTTTGAGTCCGAATATTTTTTGGCTGTTGATATCATACAACACTAACAAAGGTGAACGTCTTTCAGATGTGCTTCTGTCACCTGCTCATGCACTTATGCCCACGACATGATCAAGGGGTTGCTTAATGTACTCCAGCCTCACGATTTGCTAGCAGATGTCTAGTTTTGTAGGTACCAAGTGACAAATACCCCAAATTGCCATGTAGTGTCACTGTAAAGAGCCTTTGGAATCCTATTTTGGAGCAGTTGCTTTCCACCACCATTCAACTGGTGTCACACGCTGTTCGCAGGCTGTATTTACTCCTCCGCCTGAAGTGGTGTGACACGGAGCACTCATCTGGATCTCCCCTGGGTAAGAAAGCCCTCTTGGGAAGTAATGCTGCCCCGTGTGCACTCAAGGGTGATGGAAACCAGGCATTAGTGGTTTTTACACCATTACCTTTCCTAAATGTGCGTCATGCATTACATGGCATGGAAGTCCTTGCCTCGAGCGCACACAGCGTGCGCTGTCCCACCAACACGCACGTGCACAGTGAGTGTACACACAGGCATAGTGCAAAGGCACCATCCAGCTGGGTGCTGAGCGCTGACCAAGACGAGGACGGAGCGGGTGGCTCAGCAGCCTTTTGGACACAGTGAGCCTGTGCGGGGTACTTCAGCTCTCGATGCTGTTCCACGGCATACGTGAATGCCTGAGATCCTGTATGCAGTGTTCTTCTGCACTTCTGAACAGAATTAGGCTATTAGTTTTCTAAATTAGTACCTTCCAAATGGTGATTATATTACTTTATTCTTTCCTTGGGAGCAACGGAGAAAAGGTTTCTTATTTTTTCTTAACTAATTCCTTGAACTTCAATAGCAAGTCAGCGACGTAGCAATTGGGAACCTGCTCAGCAGGCTGCTTTACTGGGCTGTACCAAACAGGGGAGCCAGGCCTGTGTTACTGGCTGAACCTTCCAAAGCAGGCTAAGGGGCCTGAAAGCCAAACTCCCACTGGGGATTTTATTCTCTTTGTAGCCTGCGTCAAAGAGTAAATACAAGTGAGTGGGAGTTGGGTCCATAAGGACCTTGGGCTCCGTTGAGAATCCTGATGCCCAGGACTTCAGTACATGGAGGTGACATGAACTTTTTGTGTTTGGTTCTTCTGGTAGGAAAAGAACCTTGTTGAATGCACTGGGATCTTTTGACTTGGGTTCTGTTGGTGTGGGATTTAACAAATTTTTAGGCCTCGGGTTATTGAGTGAGTGCACTTACAATGGCATTGTAATCCATAAGAGAAGCTTTTATTTTTGTTCTCATGAATCAGCTTTTCCATTTATGTAACTTTCTACCATTTCTGGAGCAATTGTGGTCTTGTTTTGGGAAGTACAGACTTTGTCCTTTGTTCTAGCTACATTCTTGGCTTGTGCTGCAAAATCTGATCTGTACCTTACGCCTGGGTAATGCCCCGTTGCAGGCAGACCCACATGTGCTTCCAGACGGGATGCAACCTCCGGGTTAGGTTTCAAAAACCTTTCAGTAAGCCTGGATTTTTCCCCTGACTTTGCTCATCCGTGGTGGTCTTTTTGCGTCCTTTCACCCCAGGACTTTTTCCTGCTTTTAAAAAGTGTCTTTTTAACCACACATGAGAAATGGGAATTGGGTTGCTGCTCTCGCTGGGCACTGGAGCCCATTCCCTTCTGCCCTGGCTCTCAGGCTGGCACGTGGTGCTGATGCAGCCTGGGGTCGGTTGGCACCCGGCGGCGAGAACCACGTCCAAATCAACAACTTTTAAGCTGTTTTGGGCAAGCCACATCATGAGAGGGCTGCTGTAGCAGCTATGCAGGATACATGTTAATATGCCATGGGCTTTCCCAGAGGGCCCCGGAGGAAGAGAGTACATATGGAGCCCATCTGGACACTGTCTAATTTCTGCAAAAATGAAAAAAAAAAAAAAAAAAGGCAGCACAAGTACAGCGTGAGCTTTTCTGGCCTCCTGTGTTTGATTTAGGTCACATAAGTTCATGGTGGTTTTGCTGTATTTGTCCTCAATCTCATTCCTTACAGACCAGAAACCAAGCATTGGGAGGGAGAACGGTGATGTTACTATGTGTAATGCTTGGCTTAAAATAGCCAGAACAAAAAAGTGGTTTGGGTTGTGTAATGATAATTGCCCAGACCTAAAAATAGGTAGATGTTCTACCAGGCAGAGAGAAGTAAGAGTGAGACACGAATCTCTGGGAGACACCTTGGGGACAGCCTGCAAAGCTCTGATGGAGCAGGTATTGCTGTAGGTGCCTACGAGTTTCCCACCCTTTGACTGCCATTTACAGTGGATGGTGGCCACCAGCACCCCCAGAACTGGCACTGCTGAATTTTAAGCTGATATGGGGTGGGGGCAAAGGAAATCATACGAATAAAACCAACGAAAACACTTTATACAAAAAAACTGGCTCCTTGAATGTTACAGTAAAACCAGAGAAAACTCTGATGGAGTCCAGGACCAAGCCTGCTCGGCAGTGTTTTGCCTCTTAAGGGAGTCCTGCTTCGTGTCCTGGGGGTGGAGAACAAGCTTAGGGGGGCCGCCAGGAATCCGTGACATTTAAATACATAGCTGAGCTGCCGTGCTGTTTAACTCCTACAATTTATGTTGCACTGGGAGGCAAAATTATAAGCATTTTTCAGCTAATTTGCAAGTATTAGCTTCTGCATTAGCAACTCACATGAGGAAGGCATTACCATTTTTTAAATTAGATGAGAAATTTAACAAAAAAAAACCCCACCCAACTTCTTTTTTTTAATTCCAAAAAGTGGCTGTGAATAGCCAAGGCATTAGCCAGCCACAGCAGCAGAGATGGTTGCGTCCTAAAGTCCCTGACGCTAGACTGTAGAGAATAAAGACTGCTGCTAACGGACATATTTAGCTTTATTTCTCTTTGCCTCACTTATTGACTTCTTGGGCTGTGTAGCAGTGCCCCTCTGCAGCCCCCGGAGGCAGGACTGATGCCCGGCTGGGGTTTTTAGCCGGCCAGTTTGCTTTCTTGCAGGGGCTCAGGTGGGGCAGCGGGAGTGGGCTGGGGCACGGTGCACAGCTTGGCCCGCGGGACCCCCTGCAGCAAGTTCATTTGTCTTGGCAGCAGCACAGCATTCCTCGCGCTGCCCCGCTCCCTCCAAAGAAAACCACTTTCTGGGTATTTTCACCCCGGCTGCCGCTGGAGTTTGCTGAAGATTTCTTAGGCTGCGCTTTTCCCGTTCACTGTTTAAATTTGAGCTTATCCATCTTCAAAAGGTACTGAACCGTTTGAGGAACTGATGGGTACAAATCTGGCTACGAACAGTAGCGTCATCTGGGCGTTTGAACTTTTTCATTATTCTGTGCAAAGCAGATACCCCCCACGATTTAAAGAATCGCCCCCCTAACGATGAAACAGCTTGTCTGAAATCATCGCTGGCTTAAAATGCAACTGCTTTAAAGGTGTAGTTGCTTTTTCTTACCTAGAACCCCAAGGGCTGGAATTGGAAATGGTGAAAAACCTTTTAAAGCTGCTTTTGTTGTTAAATTAAATAGAGAAGCGAGCAGGATCTGGATCCGCTGTAAACTGTTGCTTCTCTGTTGTCCTGGTGCTGGCTCTCAGCCGTGAGGTTGGGAAGAGGCAGCTCAGGCCTTGTGTTCGGCAGGAGCTGGGTGCTGTAAGCGATGATATAACCGCAGCCAGGAACTTTATAGGAAGTGGAGGTCAGGACATGGGACCCACAGAAATGGCAGAGAACGCCCCGTGCCGAGTGCCAGAACGGCAGAGCTGCAGCCGCGTTATCGGCAGGGGGAAGTTTGTTGTGTGATCAAAACAGCAGCACTCAAACTGTAAACTCACTTTGGATTCCGGTGGTCTGTAAATAGATTTCCAAAACATGTCTATTGTCCAACAAGGAATTAATTTATAAACTGAAAAAAATAACAAAACTTCAAAACCCAACCAAAACCGCCTCCTGGCCAGCAATGTAAACAAGACTATTCTTTTGTGTGTGTGTGCCTGTGTCTACCAAATAAGATAGAAACTTATCTGAAGTTCATGTCAAGAAAGCATTTAAACCAACTGGTTCCTTGCAGGGGGTAGTGCCAAGAGAGGCTGGCTGTTGGGCAGCCCACTTGCAGTCCTGGGGCTGGAGCACTGCCTGCTCACTGGACCAAGGACCTGCAGCATCGCCCCTGCCTCCTTTCTGTTTATTATCTTGTAGTTGGGGTTTTTTTTTGTTTTGTTTTGTTTTTTTTTTTCCTTCCCAATGAGTAAAGATGTGGAGGAGAAAAAAAAAATACCGAGTCTAAAATGCTGCAGCATTTTCTGGGAAGTTTTCTGCCCGCTTTGGGGTTAAAGCTCCATTTTTGATGGACTGCAGTTTGTTGGAAAATGGCACTCGTCTCTACTCTCGGCAGTTTTGATGTGGTTTCTCTTGCGTGGGCGACGTCGTCCGCTGATGCAAGTTAGATCTTAGAACAGTAAATTTAACTTCTGATGTGTATTCAAGTGAGGGACAAGAATCTGAAACTACTCATTTTCGTAACGTTACTCTATGCACATGCTCTGTTGAAAGCTTAATATTTAGTGACTGGCTTGTAACTGGAAAGGAAGAGAATCTTGATACACCAGGGTAACTTTAAAAAAAAAAAAAGCCTGCTGGAAGCACGAGCTTCTAACGTTGCTTGTGCAGCCTTTGTACGCAGAAGGTTGTAGGTTGGTGGTGAGACTTTGCTTAACCTCCAAGCGCTTGCCATAAAGCTGTTTCTGTCTTTGGAACAGACAGTGAAAGCCCAAACCAAATGCAAATAGATTCATTTGGTTAAATGTTTCCTTTCAGCATGACCTTAGGAACGTCAGCAAAAAGTATAACGTTTCCACTCACCTGAGTCATTTTAGCTGTTTTTCCCACAAGAACGCCCCAAGAAGCGTGAGTTGGTGTGTTCAGGCTGAGAAAGCAGGTTGTGTGTTTCTGAGGGTGGGGGGCAAAGCCATCTGTGAGCAGCGCCGGCTTTCACCAGGGCATTCCCCTTTCCCCAGGCAGGGCAGCAGTGAGCTCCAGCAGGATGTGGCCCTTCCTCTCGGCAGTGCTGACTTCTGCTGCTCCCACCCCAGCCCTTCTCCTTCCATCCCTCCGCCTCCATCCCACCTCCACCCCGGGGATTTTCCCCCCCATCTCCATCCATCCATTTTGCTCTTTCCCATCCGCTCCTGCCCGCAGCCTCTTTCCTTCCATGCATTTGCCTACCCATCCCTGTCCCCAATTTCTCTGTTGTTCTTGTGCTTTTGTGTCTTATCCACGAGTCCTCCTGTCTCTCCAGTGCTGGTCCCCCAGCCTCAGGACCCTGCCACAGCTCAGCTCCCCGTCTCCCATGCTGGCTGCCTGCACGTTCCCGGCTCTCCGCTGGCACCCTCTGCCCTGCAAAATGTGTCAGGAGCGCTCAGTATAAACAAGGATTTTCGTGTTTGCAAACTGCGGTTAGCTGCAGCTCAAAGGCCAAAATAGCTTTAGACATGACAGTTGTTTGCGTAGGATGAGGTGCGGTGTCTGGAAAGGCGTTGGCCGGTGTCCATGCCCGGTTAGGCAGCTGGGAGAAGTTTTTTTGGGAAGCGAGTGCTGCGTGTTGACAGGCGCATCCTGAAGAATGGCTCCTTGCTCCTTCCCAAACATGGGCAGCAGGAACCATCTTCCAGGCTCTTGTCCTGGGGAGAGCTTATACCCTTTCGAGTATGACAGAATACAGCAGCAGGCATCTCTTGCTCTATTTTGGGCACTTCCACTCCCAGTGGTATTCCAGTGCCTGAGATTAATAGAAGTTTTCTAAATAAAATCCCATAAAATAATGCGATCTGGCGGCTCGGTGCCTGTTCTGCCCAGTGGTTGGCGCCGTGTTTCTCTGGCGCGTTTAATGTTCATGTCTCAGTGCTTGTCACCGCGGTCGGAAGGCTGGTCTGAGGAGCTGGGAGGAAGACATCGCCTCTTAAACTTCCAACTTGTTTTTTTTCCCTTTGGCCAGAAAAAGAGGGTTTCAAACTAATATTACTCATGCATCCACCCCAGCGCCTTGCTTTTCTTTATGGTTCTTTAAAGAATTACCTCCTTTGACCACAGACGGACTGAGAGCGGCACAGAGACCAAGCTGCTGTGCTTGCCTCCCACACAGTGCCTTTTCTAGCAGAAAAAAATATATTTCCAGCTTTGCTAGCTCTTCATAAACAAGCAGAGAGGGTTATCTGCTGTCATAGCCCTTCAGAGCTGCGGTCGTGAACTTGGGATCCGGTCGTGCTACCTGTAGCTGAGGAAAAAAACCCCAGAGACTGTCCTTGCTCTGTGAAGCTGGGAGAATGAGTGAAAACAGAGCAAAACAGGCAATGTGGCAGCGTACGGAGGGGTGTTTTGCATACGTATGTCTAAGAGGAAAACTCAGCTTAAGTTCATCGTATGAAATAATGGCAACATAAGGTAGCCAGAGACATTTTCTTCATGTTGAAGAAGCATCTTGATAGCTGAGATAATCCAGCCCTGTCAGATGGGGTGCTGCATGGAAGGACTGGATATGTGGGGTCTGCCTGGGAAGGGCTTGCACTGGGACCGAGCTGGGGTGCTGGGATGGGAGGATATGCCTATGGCTAGGAGGCAATCTCATCGTAAAAACGGTTTAAAAAATAAAGGGGCTTCTCAGGAGATCAAAATGCTAATTGCCGTCAGACTTAGAGCTCTTGTTTTGCATGGCAGAGTGTATAGTTTAATAGATTGGGTAAACCCTGCTCACTAAGCAGTGGATTTTGGACAAGTTAAGGACCTGGGACTAATGAAAACTACTGGGATCTGTAATTTACAAATGGTGGGAAATGGTTAATTACAATGTAACTAGTTCAGGAAAAAAAACTTTCACTTGTTCCCCAGGGGGTCGGTAAGTTGCCTTAGATACTGACCACAGGCAGAGAGTTCACAATTACAAAGACCTTTCCCTTGTTTCAGTCCTACAGAATAGTTCATGAAGTGCTTGCTTTATATTTTTTTCCCTCTGAGCTGTATGGCACAATGGAGAAAAACTTCCCCTGACTGCTCCCTCCTGCTGTGACCCCTGTTATTAATGGCGAGCGAAGAAATCTCTTACCAGTAGATTCAAGTCTGCTGAGAAATGGTTTTCTCTACAGCCTGTAGCACGAATTATTTCCTCGGGGTGGTATTAACTTGTCCATTTTTATTTATTTTTAGCCGCGATGAAAAGTGGCTAATGCCCAGCAATATTCTTCTGTTTAAGGGTACGAGGGTACTCGCTAATTAAGTTCAGCAGCCTTTCTGCTGGCGTGTTAGCAGGAATTATGTTGGCTCTTGCAGCCCTGGGCAGGCGGCTTCCCCGCTGGAGGTGGGAGCGTGTTTTTCCTCCGTTGGGAGAGCCCTTTGCGCTACACTGAGCTAGATGCAGAGGGAGATCTATCAATCCAGGCTTTCAAAAACAAGGCACCCCCCTTCCCCAAGATCTAATTTAACCTGGACTGGTTCCCTATCACGGATTCGCACTCAGCCAGCGGCGATGGCTCCAAAGGAGCTGCTAAAGAAGGAGTCGATGGGTGCGTAAAGACTGCCAAGGCACGGCAAGCCTCCTCTTCGGGGAGGCTCTGCTCTCCCAAACCGCACCCTTCCAGGGCAGCACTTTTCCTACACTAAAACCTCGCACCCTCCCTCCAGCTCCCGGCCCAGCTCAGTGCGAGCCGGGGGCCCAGGCACCATATTTGGCTCCCGGCTGGCTGTGCCCCGGCTGTGCCCCGACCTCGGCTGCTCGCCGGAGCTGCCTGCTCTCCCTTCGCCGTATATGGAGAGGCTGCTCGGGGAAGCTGGGGGCTGACCTGAATTAGCAGCAGTGCAACATCTGTACGAAGCGCTGCTTTTGTTGCACAGAGATAATTAGGTTAAAGCCAGGCCTTGGACTGGTCTTGTAGTGAAGGGAATAATTTGAAGAGAACAAATTTCCCATTAAATCCTATTTTTTGTTGTTTGCCAGGAGGTGCATGGTTATAATTTCCTTTACGGTGGTAAAGTCATGCAGAGGAAGAACAGAGCCTAAGCAGAAGATCTCTGTATCAGAAAGTCAATAACTCATATGTGACAGTAATAAAAACCACCTTTCCTGTAAAAAAACCAGCACAGTCTTTGCCGCACAGATCCTGCTGTTCACTTGGGTGCTGTGTGAGTACGCTGAGGATGGGCTGCACAGGGCTGACAGTCTGTGCCATCAGCCCTTCCGAGACTTCTCCTTGAGATGAGCAAGGACGGGGGATGCAGTTTTGTCCAAAGAAACACGAGCTAAAATCGCTTTGAGATCTTACTGTTAATGATGGCTTTAGAGATCTGGTGGGAAGTCCCCGCAGCGAGGTGTGCGGCCTACATGAGGGGGTCAAAAACCCGGAGTCTGCGAAGAGTGGGTTCAGCCTGTGCTTCCAGGGGCACGAAGGAAGCGGGTTGTACCTCAGATGTCCTTCCAGCAGATTTCACCGCACCTGAAAACACAACATTCTGCCAAATTAGTTATAAGGCCTGGACAACACAGCCTCTGCAAGGTGACTGCCTGCACCTTTGCTTTGGTTGGAGACCTCTGAGGTTCACAGCACTCACATGTGTGTAGGGACAGTGTTTTCAGACTTAAGCGTGATCAATTATACAGGAGTCAAGTCAAGGCTCAGATACGACTCTTTAGAAGATACTTTATTATCATAAAAATTTTCTTACTGCTTCCATTTTCGACCTGTTTTGCACCCACTTGTTTCTGCATTGAATACCAGAATTGCAAAGGGCGGTTGGACTAGATGACTTCTAGGGGTCCCTTCCAACCCAAAACATTCTATGATTCTATATGGGGAAAATCTTTTTAGTAGGGCCAGCTGTGACAGGACAAGGGGTAATGGTTTTAAACTAAACCAGGGTAGGTTTAGACTAGATCTAAGGAAGAAATTCTTTACAATGAGGGTGGTAAAACACTGAAACAGGTTGCCCAGAGAGGTGGTGGAGGCCCCATCCCTGGAAACATTCAAGGCCAGGTTGGATGGGGCTGTGAGCAACCTGATCTAGTTAGCAGTGTCCCTGCTGACTGCAGGGGGGTTGGACTAGATGACCTCTAGGGGTCCCTTCCAACCCAAAACATTCTATGATTCTATGATAATCAGCAGCAGAAAAAAGTTGTTTGACTGATCTTGTTTGCTTTCTCTCTCCCCCCCCCCCCCCCCTTTTGTGACAGATTAAAAAGCAGCAACAAGATGTGTTAGGTTTCTTGGAAGCCAACAAAATCGAATTTGAGGAAAAGGATATCGCCGCCAATGAGGAGAATCGGAAATGGATGCGCGAGAACGTCCCTGAAGACAGCCGGCCAGCGAGCGGGAACCCCCTGCCGCCCCGGCTCTTCAACGACAGCCGGTACCTCGGGGTAAGGGACAGCTCCAGGTCTCCATCTCTTCTTGGCCCAGTCCTCGTACCCACTGCCGTAGTCTGTGCTTTGCTCTCGTGATCAGCCAGAAAGGACTTGGCCAGCTCAAGTGTGTAGTCTGTGAAGGGCGAGGAAAGTGTTAAGACATTTACCCCTCCTCTTGGGCTTTTGATAATAATTGATTCTCCAATATTCCAATTTCACCATAGAGGAGAGATTAAAATTTGGACCTCCTGATTCTCAGGTCATTGTGCTGCTTACTGGAATGAGCCTACCACCGCCTTGCAGTGTATATATATTTTTTTCCCTGTTTTTTCCACACCCTCCACCGCTCCACCCACCTTATGGCTCTGAAAGTTTACAGTTTGGGTTTTTTTTTTTAATTCTCATGTTCACCGTGATTGTGAACTAACACTGCACAGAAACCTGGCGCTGTTGCATCAACCTTATGTTCTGTAGCAAGTTCAGAGATCTGTTCTGTCTACATGGGGTTTGCCAATATGTGTGGATCCCAGATAACTCTGTAGTCTGTTCATCTTCCAAAATAAGTGCTCATATGCAGTGATTTCTGCCATGACCATAAATCAGTTTTCTGGTCCTTCTTGGGATCAGTTTTTGTGTTCCACTTGCAAAGTGAAGGCTGTTGCAGTCCACTTACTCCAATGCCATCAACAGATAAAAACTCATATTGCGAATACAGTTCCTACTTGTAATTATTTTAATGCTTGATCAAAAGTGAGTTGCCCTGCAGCACTCCTACTCAGCAGGCCATGCTTGAATGATTATTAGATTAACTGTTAATTTTATTTTTAAAACTTAATATCTTCTGAAAAGAACTCACAGTGTGCATTCCTCTGGTGCTGTGTGTTGGTTTCTAAGTCGTTTTGCAGTCTGGTCCTGACCTGCAAAATCTGTAAGTCAGAACCTGCCAGTTCTGGACTTTTGTGAGGAGATTCTGTGGCTACTGAAAGAAGTCATTCTCAGCATGCCAGGACTTTTTTCTTGCTTGTAAAAAAGCAGAAGTTGAAACAATATCCTCAGTGAGCTAATGTACCTCTTGGCTCTCAAAATGTTACTGACTGTGGTTGAGACGTGGAAAAAGATTGGTTTGGAGCAACAAATGTCACGATCAATAGTTGGCTGCAGCTGAAAGCTGAGACAGGGCTAGTCACACAGAGCTGAAGATCTCTGTTCTCTCTCTTTAAAAACAAACAAACAAATAAGGCAAATATTTCTGTACCAGCAGGAAGTCCAGTTGAAACAGTGTCACCTTTCTCCCTCGGTGTGCCAGAGCTTTAGGGATGTGAGCAGACCACTGTGCAGTTGTCCTGTATCAGTGAAAGGTTGCCAGATTTCTGCTGCATTGCCGTAGCTGTGCAGCAGACAGGGCTTTACTATGCAGTGGTGTGGGACAGGGAGAGAAAAAGCCGCACGCACCTAGGTCTGGATGCTTGCTTATCAGAGGTGCTTCTAATGTATCCCCAACTGCAACCCACAACGGTTCTGTGTACAGTAATTTTTGGGAGAGTATAATTTTTGGGTATAGAGGCTTCAGACCAGTTCTCGCTTATCAGTTTATTTCATCCCCAAAATTTTGGTTGATGTCACTTTGAACTTCTGAAGTTGGGTCAATTTGCGTAGCTGGATTCAAGTTACGGCGGTTTAGCTTTCAGGAAGGTCAAAGTTAATTCTATGCCCACACGCTTGAACCTCTTTATATCTTTATCTGATCCATCTCAGGCCTGAACTTCCCTGTTTGTTTCATCTGCTGCAGCATAACTGGCAGAGGAATGAGCAAATTGACTTTTATTGGCCCGTGCACAGCAGAAAGGCTGTAACTGTAGATGCCGTGCAAGCTGGCCTGAACCCTGCTCCTTAGTCCCAGGCATTCCTTTCCTGGTAGATGCTACGAAGCAGACTGCCGGACTATGCACTGGCGAGATAAACAACCCCTTTGTTATCAAGCAGCCCCAGTACTGTCAACAGAAGGGCTTCAGGGAGGATTTAACATAGCCATACACATTTTTATCAAACTAGCACCCGAATGCTACATGTACAAATCGAACAATAATTTGATGTCCATGATCTCTAGGCAGCTTGAATCCTCCGTTCCCTGTACTTCCTTCTGTACCAGCTGCACCAGCTTCTTCTCAGAGCTGCCCCTGCTCTGAACAAGCTGCTATTTTCAAACAGCATTTGCTATTTCTTAGGTTTTTGCCTACCAGACAGACAAGCATGCAAAGCAGCGTGCCCGTAATGGCAGCTCTTTCCCCGACTTCAGCCCAAGACTGAGCCTGCTGTGAGCCGCTGCCTTGGCCTTGGGTTTCTCAGCCAGGACTCCTGCATCACAACATTCCCCAGTAAAGCTGGAGAAAGCTGGTACTGTTGCTTCAGTTAAAAAGGGAGAGAAGGAAAGTCATAGGACAGATATGTGCTGAGTTTGGAAGTCGGAGTGAGGGAAGTATGCGGTGACTCCGACTTGCACAAACCTTCTGGGTTCGTTTGGTCAGTGTTTGGCAGCCGCTGTTGCTCAGCCGCTCTGTGGGCTTTTTGCTTGCTCTTTCCTAACTTAGCAGACAACTAAGCTGTGTTGTTTGTACTCTGTGCAGCACTGCATTCTGCCCCACGTATAAAAAAGGGCAGAGAAGGAAGCGTTGGGATTTCTTTTATTATTTCATTGCTTTTACCTTAGTTTTCCTGGGAAGTGTCTGTATGCTTATTTAGAGCAACTGTAGTGCACTATGAGCACAACGAACTGTGCCACCTCATTTTCTTCATTTGCATAGACTAATGATTAATGGGAAAGACGATGGGAAAGGATGTACTCTCAGTTTACAGGTTTAAATTTAAACTTTCAACAGGTTTAAGGGTTAATGCCCATGGTTGTGCAGTTGCCATTACTAACCAGTAACTAGCAATGGCGCCTGTGGACACCAGTGTTTCTGATGGCAAGGTGGGGGCTCAGCCCGCTCCTGAGGAGGGACATCCACGCCAGACCAGTGACAGGTACCTGGCTGTGGAGGCTGTCCCTCTGGGAAAGGCAGAAGCACCTCGTGGCAGCATCTTGCTGCTACAGACACTGGAGTTCCCAGCTTGTCGCTTTTCAGACAGTGCCACTTCCATGGTGTCGGGGCTAGTGACAAACACCTGAGGTGACTGATGCTCTGAATTTTGGATTCAGCCAGAGGCAGCAATTTGCTCCAAGCGGGTTGGGTAACGCACCAAACTGAGCTGCCATTATTTCTGATGATTCGTACTTCTGTCTTTTGTTTCCACCCTGCCTCCCGTGGTGAAGGACTACGAAGCTTTCTTTGAAGCTCGAGAGAACAACGCGGTGTATGCGTTTTTAGGCTTGACTGCGCCACCCGGTTCAAAGGTAGGTGTGTACATTTCTCACAGTAAACCACAACCTGTATTTTACACCGTGTTCTTCCTGCCCATAGCAGGATCTTTTACATCTTCTGTGGTTGCCCCAGTCAATCTGCCTGCTGGTCTGATATTCAGTCTCCAGAGACTAATGTTCAGGCTTCAACATCACAGCAACATGCTGTTGTTATGTGCTGGTTTATTTGGAGGATGCTGTGTTCCCTGGAGGCATCTTCCTCCCCCTCCTTCTACCAGAAAAACTCCGTGTTCAGTACAGATGCTCCTTTGGTATCCTCACTGCAGAGCCACCCTGCTCTTGTTTAAGTTAATGGAAAAGCTTTTGTAGCTTTGGAAAGTAGAGCTGGGTCAAGTTCTTCACTAGTAATAATTGTCTCTTACCACTGGATTTTTTTTTTTTTATTATTGTACACTCTGGGAACAAGTGAAAGAGTGGTTAATATCTGCGCTGAAGAATGCACAAGAAATGAAAAAAAATATCACAAACCCAAAGAATTATTTCAATTCAGTGAAAAAACTTAATCCAGGTGAAGTTTTGATGCAATTTTTGTACTAGAAAATACCTTGAAACCTGAGCCACTGTTTTTGAAATAACATGGCCTTGCTTCAGAGTAATTTTTTCCTCCATCATGTTATCTGAAGCCTTGTTTTCCTTTGCTGGTTATGAACTGGGTTGCTGCTTTGCGGATGCAATGGGCTGGACTTCTCCTTTTGATTTTGATAGGATAGGACAAGCCTGCTTTACACGTTTCACTTGACAGCGGCAGGATCCTCCAGGTCACTTCCAGCTTTCTTGTTCCAATGAATAAACACGCCGTTTCCTTTCAACTGCATTCATGTAAGAGTTGAAGGTCATGCCGTGCACACCACTGAGGGACCTAATTTTAAAGGTGGATGATGAGCCGTTGGTATTAAGCATTAGAAGTTGTGGGTCAGACTGAAGCAGTTTTGGGAGCCAAACTGGTTTCTAGCAGTAGCTCCACTAATGCAAATGGTGCACCGAGGAAAAACTTTGCCTCGTACAGAGAATTTCGGGGAGCAAAACCTGTGATAGTGCCCCAGCATCGTGCATTGCCAGCGTCAGGAGGCCAGCCGCACACAGTGCGACAGTCGTGTAAATCTGATTTAAGTTTCTTGGAGCATCTGCACAGCGCTGCACAAAACGCAGGATGCAGCCAAGGAGTGAGGAGGGAGCCCTGAGACCACGGGATGCAGGAGTGCCCCTGCGTTTCCCCTCATGGCTGAGATCTGGGAAGCACGGTGGTGCTGGAGAGCAGCTGCTGCCGTAATGAATCAGGTCATCTGTCTCTCTAACATTTATGAACATCGCTGCTTACTTAACCTGCCAGATTGCAGAAGCAGTCTGCATGGCTATTAGTTGCTCTGATTCTGTCCGAAGGGGTGGGTTTTAAGGAAAAGGTGAGTTTTAAAGGGGAGAAACATAATGCATTTGTACTCTGCCGAATTTTCCTGTTGCTTGCTACAGCCTGGGGGGGTGCATTTGAGCTGATGAAGATAACCTTTGCATAGGTGACCTTGTACTCAGTGCATTCTGCTGTTGGGCTGACTTTTGGTGTCTGTCCCACAACTACTTGATGTCAGACCAAGCTGCTTGCCTGCTGCTGCAGAGGAGAGACCGGTTTGTAGATGCTGCAATTGGCATTTACAGCATAGCTGCATGCAGCTTGGCTATCATATTGTAATTAATGACATTGCGTCTGCACATATTGCTACATAAAATGGAAGGAGCCCGGGATCAACCCGTGTGCTATTGCAGGAGAGGACCTTGACAGCAAACCTCCAGTAAGTGCCATCATGGAGTTTTGGATTTTTGCGTTTGATTCCGAACACAAAATTCCAATATTAAGGCTAAACAAGAAAGGCTCAGAAGTGAGCGTGGGAAATGCAAGTAACTATTTACTGAGCCCTGGTGCTTTGGCTTGTGCTTTGGGCACTGACAGTACAAATGGAGCTACAAACCCTGGGAAAGGTTGGCATTCAATTTATCTTAAGTATCCCCACTTCAAGCAATGTGGGTTTTGAAGGGAGAGGACTTAAAGGCTGTGATTAATTGTTTGAGGACTGAGAGCATGCTCAGTGAGGGGCCTTGAGGGAGAAATAAGGGAAAGAATGAAAGAGGGATCGTGTCAAATCTGAAAAGCTGAGCCTTTCCCAGGTAACTTGCAGGACCATGACCAAGGAAATGGAGTTTGACCTTCAAGACAAATAGGGTAGCGTGCTCTCTGAGTTACTGGTACCCACTTTCCTGGGATGAGGGAAATAACAGGAATCTGCTCCAGCTTACCGCTGCCTGTTTTGAAGAGAAGTACTTTGCCCTCCATTTTCTGACCAAAAAAAAAAAGCGAGCCAGATATCACTTCTGTAGTGCCCACAACTGGTTAATGGAGTTGTTACAAAGCCAAGGGAACCATCTCCTCTTTGTTACCATTCAGATAACCGCTTGTCTTTTAGAAAATACCAAACATCCTTTTATTTCCTCAAGGCTTTGTAGAACTTTTTAATCTTTCCTTCGTTCCTCACCTGCCTTTTCTGCCGCGAGCTGATCGGATGCCCTCGCACCAGCAGCGATGTCCTGGCTCCGCTCTTTGACCCGCCTCGTGCGGCCGAGAGGAGCAGAGCGCAGTCCGGGAGCGCGGCAGAGCCGAGCCAGCCGTCCAGGCGAGGCTGTTCCCACGCCCCCGATTAAAAGGCAGCACGATGCGAGGCGCTTGGGCCGATAGCCAGGAAAACCAGAGCGATCCACCACGTCTAAGATAACGGAGATATGCGTGGTACTTCCTGCCCCGCGGGCTGGGCTCACCCACCGAGTCCCCGCTCTTATAACTCTTACAGGCTTCTTGGAAATTCCCTTCTTAGTCCTTTCTCCTCTTGTTTTTTATTTATTCAGCATACTGGCTCATGTTAACAATGATACTGTTATCTTCAGTATTTCTATGCGGTCACCAAAGCAAACAACTCCATTACGTAAAAGTTGAGTTTAGCAGATGTCGAACTTTTCCTTTAAAATAAACCACGCTGAGGTGCTGGGGTGACAGCACTGTGAGTCTTCATCTTTTTGTAGGCCATGATGCTGCTAACAGGGAATTAAATTAATCTGCAGTCACAAGTACGCTTGCAGAAACCATCTTCAGCAAAAAATTCCTTTTGCATCGTTTCTGTTGTCATTCTGTTCCCATTTGTGACCACCTTCTGAAGGCTGAAGGAAGACTGAAAAATGCAGGCTGGTTTTTTTTTTTTTTTTAATGTTCCTTCTGAACGTACTGCGAGTTGTTAGCGGCTAGCTGGCCTGTCTGCTAAACTGCTTCAGCTGTTCCTTCATCTCAGAAGCCTCATGGGAATGTTTTCATGTAGCCAAAGGGTACCGGATCTACAGCAGGTCCCTGGAAGAGGCGTGGGCTGGGGGCCCTGGGCCTGGAGAGCGGGTGGTGGGCAGGAGCGGTTCCCAAGGAGCGTGTCCCTGCTGGCTGGCTTCCCCCGCAGCGGGGAGCCGGGATTACTCAGCAGCACCGGTGCCAGGACGGACCTGCTGCCAGCCCCGGGACGGAGCTCACGTATGGGTCTTCTGCTGGAGCAGCTCCGAGCTGTGTCTGACGAAGGACTCGCCGGCTGCTCTGATCACCCTTCCAGGAGGCAAAGCTCAGTGCTGGCTTTTGGTCCCGTGGTAGGGTTTAGTTCAGAGAGTAAATTACGTCTCTGCTGAGACATCTTTTTTTTTTTTCCCTTTTCTTTTTTTTCGATGTGGAGACTTTTATTAATTCAGAATTCCTTTTCCATTTAACCCTAGTTCTTCAAATAATCTTTGCTCTCTAAATAGTTCATGCGTTCTAACATGAAATCAGGGATAACTCATTGTATCAGATCTTCTTTTGTTTTAAACTTTTATGGTCAAAACTGGTCTCAGCCCCAGGTTGGAATATTCCTGCAGGGCCTACTTGAGCTAGCTTAGCATTGGTGTTAAAGCCAGCACCGTATGGGACTTGTTTTATAATGTCATCACAGGCAGTGGGGACTCTTTTCTTGAGTTGGGTTCAGCGCTGCTCAGTTCTTAATCGTGCATTGCTGCAATTTTTGTAATGTTCTATGTGGGTGCCTAACCCAGGTACGTACGTGTAAGCCATCACCTTTCGTAAAGTACTAATGTGTGTAATTCTGTTCTGCTCTTTCAGGAAGCCGAAGCACTGGCAAAGCAGCAAGCATGAATTTCAACTGCCTTAAATGTTCTGTAAAGGGAATTTCCACAGCTTTTTATAAAATAGTACAATTGTCTCCGCTTCAAGAAACGTAGATGTGATTTCTAACATTTGATTGGTGCTTGCAGCATTCACCGTACGTAACACAGATTTCAACACGAGATGGAAATGTGAACATAGGGAGCAGGGAGTGTGTTATTACAAAGGTGGAAGCATAGGAAACAATTAGACATGAACGATTTTCACATAGTTTAAACTGTCTCGGCAATTCGTCCATTTTGTGTAAACTTCAAGAAACTATTTTAGTACTAATAATGCAGATGGGGTTGTACCTAGAGGTGCAACTATTTAAAATATGGAAAACAAACAACAGCATATAAAACCTTGTCAGATACTAACTGCAGTGCCTGAGTTGCCTCAAAAATGTTACTGAATTACACGGTAATTCTTCAGCGTCTTTCCTGGTTTCAGATGAAATTGTAGGTGGTATCGTGTAGTAAAGCCATTGTAGTCACTTTTGAAAGTTGTGTTTGTTCTTTTGTAGAATGGATATTTAAGATTTGTATTGTAACACACTGTACAGATGATAAAAAAAAAAAAATGCCATGTATTTCTCATTTAAATGATCCGTGTGGGCTCTTTTGACAGAGAAAAAGGGATTTGGGCCCTCGACAGCCTTTCCCTTGGCACGGCCATCACACAGCTGCCTAAGCACGACTCGATGACACGTCTGCGCGCAAGATCCAGCGCACCTCAGTGCAGCAGGCGCTAATTCCCAGGCAATGTTGCAAATAAGCCAAAACGGCCAGAAATGGCATTTCCTTACCTGTGTAAGGGTGAAAGCCTTTAATGTATTTCTCTACAAAAATACCAGTTCACACTGCTTATAGTATTAGGCATCTTACTGCATGTTCGAGTAGTCGTTAGATTCATATAGTATTTTTTCAAATGAGGAAATAAATGTTTGAATCGCAGGAACTATCGTAATTAAGCAAGGCTTCTTTTTTTTTTTTTAAGGTTTAAAAACTTTTTTTCCATTGTTACTGCCATATCATGAAGCTATTACAGGAATTGCAAATCTATTAGGGTGTCTCGTATTGGTGAATTTACCACGTGCAATATTAACCTGTCTGTTCTCCCAGTGCTCATGAGAGAGACTGCATTTCTTGGCCACGTTCTGCAACAATATAGATCATTACAAGTGCCCTGAAGGATAAGAAAGGGGTTTAAAAATTCCATGGGTAATTTAAAAGGTGTTTTGGGCCACATAAAGTACTTATTCCCAAAAAGCATCAAAAAGGAAGATAATTAGTCTTAGTTAGATCTTAGATCCCTATAGTTAGAGGATGGTTCCAATAGCTCTGCACACAGGCATTTTGATTTTTTTTTGCTTTAGGAAGACAGAAAAAGGGGTGGTGCAGATCAGCAAAAGGCTGCAGCGTGTCATCGCCATGCGGTTATTGAACACCAATGCTGTAAAGTGCGTGCAGGGCTTTTTAAATACTTTCTGGAACAGCTTACAGTTCATAATTTTGAAGTCTGAAATTAGGAACAAGATACAAGTAAAAACTTAGGTTTACAAAGATGTTCTAAAGTGCAGTGATTTAAATACTTCCCTCCAATATTTCTTCAGGGCTTTTTGTTCCCTTCGCTACAAGCGCTGATTTTGGCAGCAGAGAAATGCAGCTCCTCGCTTTGGGTGGAGAGGAGCTCTGAGTCTAGAGAGCTCACGGTGGCACTTCCACAGGCGTCCGAGTGAGCAGGATCGAGCAGGGAGCCAGGGCAGTTAAAATGATGTTTAATTCATGGTTTATCTCGTCTGATGTGGGAGCCTGGGAGTCAGTTTGAAGCTTGTCCTATCAAGAGGCATAGGGGTAGATTAACGTTGCCGTACCTTCGCGATTAACACACGCGTTTGTGCTTTTTCATTAACAAGCTTCGTCCGTAATTACTGAAATTCTGTGAAATTTATTTTTAAGATCTTTTGGGGATGGAAGTTAGGTTACGTTTTACGTCCAGTGCCCAGTTTTTGGTGTTTGCTAGGATTTCATCTTTCTGAACCGAGGTGATTTTTTCTTTCTTAGTATCAGCAAAATCTTTCTCCGTGTCCAAACTCGCGGTCAAGTTGTTGAGGAAGCGTAAGAACACCAAGAGCAGCTTTGTGAAGAAGGTGGGGTTTGACACACAAGGCGCTGTACTCAGACCAATTTGCTGCGTTTGCTGTGTAAGGAAAGCATGGTGTAAATTTTGTGAATTACAGTCTTTATTTGGGAGAAGCTGTAATTGAAAGCCACTGCCAAATTCTGTCAGCTCAGCGACCCAAACCATTCTGAAACGAGGTCAATCTCTGTTTCTGACAGTGAAGAGAATTGCCAAGTTTAAGAAACAAAGTCACTTCCCTCGTCTGGTCCCCCACCCTTGCCATATGGGAGCGTTCAAACTGTATCAGCATTCCTAAGAAAGCTCTGTTGAGACAGACTGAATTATTCCTTTGTCCGGGGAACAAGGCACCAACACAAACTGAAAAATACCAAAAATATCTTTTTGTGTGGGATCGCGTGTAAAACCTGCGTTCATGTTGATGCGGATATTTTCCATGAGAGTAGGCATGCGTCGCCTGGATGCTGTTTTTCTGTTCCCCATACCCGTGTTGGGTTAACGACGGGCGCGAGAACTGAATTTGTTTGCTTTTTTATTTCTGTTTTCCTATGTAGAAGGCAGGCAGCGAGGATTTAACCTGTATATTAACCATTCCTGTATCATTCCAATAAAATGGTTTTAGAATGCTTTCTCACATGATTGCCTGGTTCGCATGTTTTGTTCACGGTTTGCAGTGGTCCCGTAAGGTGAAAGAAGTGGAGTTTTCAGGTGAAAACCCTGCTTTATTTTCAAAGTACAGGATCTACGCAATAAAGCGCACGTAGCGCGTCCACTGCTGCCACGGGAAGCCTGTCGGGTCGGATCTCTCGCCTGTCGCAGCTAATGGGTTTTAATTACTTCGGATGCACCTACGCAAAATCGACTTTGGAGGCTTTGGGGGTTTTAGGGGAGCACTGGAGACGCTGCCTAATTAACCCGCTTTCCCACCCTTTCCCCACGGCGGTTACCGAGGGAGAGCGGGCAGGGCAGGGCTGGGCAGCTTCGCCCCACGCCTGCAGAGCTTGCCAAACAGCCTCAGTTGCTTTTTTTTTTTTTTTTTTTTCCCTGCGACATGTAATTAATTAGCTTTGTGCTGCTCACAGCAGGGGAACTGGGTTATTTAATATTTGTGTTGCCAGAGGGCGGTGTAGGATAAATTTTAAACTAAAACTATTCCTTTTTGCCATCTATTTGCCTGGTAGACTCAGCAGGTAGGTTCTTCTAAGCTGTACACGTTGAAGTTTTGTACCACCTAGGAGATCTTCCACAGAGCTACAGAAGATGCATTCTCAGCCCCTAAACTGCCCTAGGATTTGCCCAAATCCCCAGTTTCAGTTCCCATCCTCTGCAAGAAACCAGCAGCTTTGTTCTTTAGAGAGCAGCTTGCGGGGAGGCTGCTTGCTTGCCATTTATAGGGTCGACTTTTTTCTGTCTCAACAAGTGAAGCACAGCCGAGCGCCGTCACGTTACGCTGGCGGCTTTCAGGGCTGGGTGGTGCTCGCCCCTCTCTAGCGTCTTCACAAATGGTCCAGCACATAAGCCAAAAGGGCTTCTGATGTCATTTCTAACGATCATGAACCCCATTTACTTTCCCTGTATCTACGCTTGGCTTGTGTAACCCAGAAAAATCTCCGGGTCTCCTGTTTGTTTATAAAAAGTTTGAATTCGAGTTGTTCCTCGTTCATGTGAAGCTCCGTAGAATGAGTTTCCAAAAAACCTGTTTAAAACCCAAACTGCACGCGTGCGTATGTTTACTTGCTGTTTCACGTTACAACGGTGTGTCCTGTAATAATAAACTTTTCTACCAGTTTGTCTGGGATTTTATTCATTTCTCATTTAATATTCTTAATCCGTAGATCATGGAAAATTCAGGAAACCCAGCATGGGTTAACTTCAGGTACAGCTGCAGTCAGCAGAAGTCACTGAGGAAATAATGAGCAGCTCCTGAGCAGCTCACTTACTGTTAAGAGACTGATATATATAGGTGTAGATACATACACAGGATATATAGATCTACGCTGTATATAAATATCTGTTCTGTATCTTGGTTTTCTCTTTTTTTTTTATTTTTTGAATGTGAGAAAAAGGTCTTCACTAGTCCTGTGCACTCAGGCCCATGATTTGAGAAATGCAAGAAATGAGACTTACCAAGAAGAACGTAATTAAGGTTGTTTTTTTTTTCAAAGGACTGATGTAAAGCTATTAACGTAGTAGATTCAGACCGATTGGTAACCTGTGTTAAGAACTTTATCAGACCTCCTCTCTCCTGTGTCTTCCCCATGATGGTAAGAGAATTTTAATAGCCAATTTAAAAAGAAATGGAGACAACTCATTCCCTGGGAAGAAGGCATTAAGGTTTCCTGACTCAGTGTTTTCTGCTTTTGCCACTCTTGCTTTTTTTCAGTTTTTTGGTGATACAAACACAAGAGCGGGAAGGCGCGCGCGGCGCTGCCTCAAGGGGGGCGTTTCGTGGCCGCGTATCCCCACATCATCCCCAGCCCCTGATGTCGAGTGGATTCAAGGTGTAAGGGGAAAATGAAGGCATTTACTTCTTGCTCATTATCCACACAGCCCATTCCCGCTCTGTGAACCAGCACTGCATTTCTTCCACGTTCCTTTGGTTTTTTTCCCCTTTCTCAGAGAGATCATGACAGCGTCTGTGCTCATTCTAGAAATGGGTTATACCTGGCATAGAAAAAAGCTGATGCGTGAAGCCCATCTGCATAGGTCAGGTAGCGCTACCTACGCCAAACAATCCCACTCTACAAATAAATAATTCCCAAGTAATGATCTTCTAGTGAGTTTCCCGCAGAAGTATTCTGTGATTTGTCCAGAGTGGAACATTTTAGATTGAAAAGTTCATTATTAAGAGTTTGGAAAAGTTTATTATTGACAATTTGGAACTGTATTGGAAACTTTGGGAAGTGCAAAAGGATTCTAAAAGTCAATTTAGGGCAATGAAGTAGAAATCGCTGTCTTACGACGGGAGGTGAGCACCGTGTCATAGTAAGTACTGAGTACGCCGAGTGTTCTGAGTGTGCAAACCCCATCTATTTAGTGTGTTGCGTTCATGAAGTATCAAAATCGGTCCTACGCACAGTAATTCCTCCTCTCACGGGTTTGTCTATTGAAGACATCTTCTGGAACTTGGAGACTTCTTCGTTTTCGGTTGCTTGCTGTAAGCTCTCAAAATCCTTAAAAAAGGAAATGAGCGACATCATTAATTCACCGGCAACCGCAGCCTAATTCCCATCAGGCTTCGGTTCCTTTTTGAGTCCTTTCCCAGCACGCTGGGGAAGTCGGGTTTTGCTTACCCCGAGAGCAGGGGGTCAGGTACACGGTTCCTAACCACGAACGTGGCACTAAATCCGAATTCGCCTTCGTGAAGCCCTAATGCCAAGCCCGCGGATGGCAAACCCCGGCTGCCACACGCGGCGGCTCCGAGCCCGGTTCCCTCAGCCGAGGCTCCGTGGGCGGGCGGCGGGAGGGGCCCGGCCGTGGGGCGGGCCCGGCCGTGGGGCAGGCCCCGAGGAGCAGCGGGGCCCAGGCCCGCGGCCCTGCCCCCCCACCGCCACCGAGGGCGGCACGGCGCGGGGCCCAGCCGCCTCCTCCGACCCACGCACCGAGTAACCCGCCCCGCAGCGCGTTAACGCCCAGCCCCGGCCGCCTGCCGTGCGGGAGGAGGGCGGGAGGCAGCCGAGGGGCCGCCGCCCGCCCCGGGGGCTCGCCCCGACCCCGCGTTACCTGCCCGGGCCCGGTCACTCGGGTACAACAGGCCCGGATGGCGCCCGCCTCCCCTCACCGGCCGCCGCCTCGCGCCGTTGCCGCGGCAACCAACCGCCACTCAGCGACGGAGGCGAGCCGGCCCCGCCTTCCCCATTGGCCCTTCCGCTTGTCAGTCAGCGCGAAGGCCCGCCCCCCTCGGTACTTGGCCCGGCGTGGGGCGTGCGGCGGCCCCGCTCCCCGGTGCCCCGCTTGGTACCGGGCGGCCCCGCCGGTGGAGCCCTCCGGGCCGCCTCTCTCCGCCTCAGCGCTGGGGCTCGTCCCCGGGCACCCGATGGGCCCGCTCCTGCGGGCTGAGCTCGTCTCTCGTCCCGCCTCACCGGTTGCCTTTGCGCCCCTGCGGCCTCCCCGTCCCTCCCGGCCGCCGCTGTGCGCTCGGTTTCTGTGCGGCACCGGCTTCCGAGCATCCCGGCTGCCGGGAGACCCGCAGGGGCGCGGGGACCTGTCCCGCGGGGGCTGTCCCGATGTGACGTACGGAGCCGGTCAGAAGCGGCGTCATCGGGGAGGCGGGACGCGCGGCCGGGTGAACGGGGAGCGGCTGTGGGCCCAGGGGCTGGGAAAATGGGGCCGGGGCTGGGAAAATGGGGCTGCTGGTTTGGGTGGCAACCAGGAGCCTCGCAACGGCCGTGGCTGAACCAGCCCCAGTTCGTGCCCCCAGCTGCACCTTTGCGTGCGCATAAAGCTGAAATAGAATCAAAATCATGGAATCATCGAATGTTTGGGGTTGGAAGGGACCCCTAGAGGTCACCCAGCCCAAACCCCCAAATAGGGGCTGTTTGTGTGCTGCTGGCGCTAATGCCATATGATCATAGAGCATGGTAATACATAACACTCTATAGGTTATTTTTTTTTTCTCCATGTATGAATGTTACAGTCAAACTTCTCTTTCTTTCCTTCTACGTTCTGCTTCCAGCTTAGCCTTGGGGTTTGGGCACGCTTGGCTTCCTGACTGTTCCTTCTAACTGCAGTCAGCTTTCAGCTTCTGAAATAACTTTGGGTTTGGCTTGTCCTGATTTTATTTTTGTAAATATAAGGGTTGGTGGGTTTGGGGTTTTTTTTGGTAACATCTTATTGATTGCGAGTTATTAACTTCCTTGAATACTGATGCATTTGACAGCTGAGAACAACTGAAGTGAGAGGTGACTTGTTTTTAATCACTCAAGACTAATTACCTATCTTGATTTCTCCCTCTCTCCCTGTTACTTTTGTATTTTGACAAAACTACTGCCCAAAACCCCCAGCTGCAGCTGGCACTAATTACGGGCTCAATGAAGGAGGGGAGGTTTAGAACTACACGGAATTTGAACCACCCTGTGTCCCGTGAGGCTCGCTCCCCTCCAAGGCTGGGGGCAGGATTACTCCGTTGAAGTCACAACTACATCTACCCTGCAGAAGTTGGTCGCGTAAGATGATTAAAAATAATTCTGAACAACCTTTAAATATGAAATGGATTTTATAGAAATTTGGTGGGAATAAAAGTAGCTTTCATTCTGCCTTCATAAAACCCAATGTTTTTTTTTTTTTTGTGAAATATAGGTGATGAGGGGGGAGGAGGAATAATTTTGAAGAGACTTTGTTGGACCTATATGGTCATGGTTACGTCAAATCTTACATTAGCTCATTTCTAAGGCACATCATTATTTTACTGCCAAAGCATGTTGAATGACGGGTTGCAATCCATACGTTGCTGTAATGTTATCTTTGCCCTCTAGTTTTATCTTACTTTTGTGTCTTGCTCTTATCATTACGCTAAACAGTGTCTATTTAAGAGCTTTTGTCTGGTACTTGGATGAGATTCGGCTGTTGGTTTTTATCTTCTGAGAAAAAGGATGTTTAGGAAAGGCACCAATGGAAAACTCCTTGAACAGTCTCTGGACTGGAGGTAGCGCTGGGGGAGCGGTGTGGCTCAGTGCGGGAGCTCGGCTTCTGCCCGCACAAGAAGGACACCCTAAAACCACCGTGGGGGCACCTTTGATGTGCTGCTGAGACAGAGGTAGCTTTTGAGCCCAGGAAAAGTGTCTTGGATTGGTGACAAACGAGCCTGTCCACAGCTGTCTGATGGCCACTGCTTTCAAAGAGGCAGCTTCTCGTATTTACGTTTTATAGACGAATGCCATTTCGTCAAAACCTTCATGGAAATAAAGTTGCAAACTTCTTCCCCTCCAGAAGAAGGTCACAAGACTCTCAATTTGTTTCAAAAGGGGAAATGGTGTAAATAACATCGCCTCTGTAAGTCAGGCGGGTGGTGGAACAAGACTCAACTTCTGTAGATGGAAGCATCTGGTGGAATTCGGTTTCGGTTTTGAGCAGCCTGGTGAAGCGCAGGCCCCCTGATCCTTTAGCAATCTTTGGCTTTGGATGACACATTATGGCAGTTAGCAGCTCATCAGCGTTGCACCACAGCTGGAAACATCTCAATTCTTTTTTTTTTTTTAACATCCTCTTTTAGATCTGCTGTCACTCTGCGTTCAAAAACCGCGCGCTTTTCGGGTGGGATCACTTCTGTTTTAACAGGAAAAAAATGGGGAACCAAATCACGTGTACATCAGTTGTGGTGGTTATTTTTTTTTCCACACAGATAGCAGCGAAGGAGAGTATGTAAGAATCTATTCTCTGGGAGCAGCTGCCATAGGAGAGTTCTGGGCTATGTGATTATCTGCCTCTCTTACCCTACTGGGGTCGGTAAGTCTGGGCTTTTTGTGCTTTTTTTTTTTTTTTCTTTTTTCTTTCCCCTCCTTTTGCTTTGTTCCAGAATGCAGGCACCATTTGCTTTATTTGAAAGCAAGCAGTTTTGCTCAGATGACCATATTTTAGCTCTTTACATTTGCACTAAGTGCATTTTCAAAGCAATACAGCAAATTTCTTTAGCACGGAAGGACCTGGGTACCTGCAGCCTGTTTTTCAGAAGCAAGTGAGGCACGCAGCATTCCAAATCCCAGTGACGTTCAGCAAGATTTAGACTGCAGAGTACTCTTGCCTCTTTCGAAAATGGCACTTGGTTTCCTAAGTCCCATAAGTGCTTAAGAAAATGTTGTCCTGCTTTTTGCATATGTAAATGATTCTGTAGCTCAACAGTTGTGCTGATGTAACCAGGAGAAGGCACGGTGTACTGCCTCTTGTCTGCTTTGGGCTTGCTTGCAGGCATATTGCAATTCCAGTGTTACCTTCCACTTCAGGGAGGCAACGGTGCAATTGAAGCTAAAAAAGAACCCCCCAAAAGGAAAAAAAAACCCAACCCAAATGGCCGTACTGTGGCAATGTGTAAATTCAGGAGGGAAGTAGAAAATTTCCGTCCCTCAAGTAACTGGAGTTTTTGAATAGCTTTCTGGAGGGAGTACTGGGATTAAAAAAAAAAAAAAGCGAGCCGGTGTATCAAGCTTCATTGCAGAACAAATCAGCCTGAGTATGTGGTTTGGTTGCTGATAGTTAGGAGCAAATGAGGAGAGAGTGAGGAGGATCTTTCTAGTTACATAGCAAATGTTATATTAAATTTGCAGAGGTTTTGTTTGTGTGGAGAGCTGTCCGGTGGCTTGCGTGGCGTTACTACTGGTGTAAGTTGCCAGCGCTGTGAGGAGTACTGAGCCTTGATTGTCCATGGTAGAAGTAGAGGTTTTGGTGTACGTCATGCTCTGTGAGAGATTTACTATGTACTGCCTTGTCCCTTGGTGCTCCCCACTCTCTCAGTCCATGAGCACACCACTGGCCTGTGAAGTTACCTGAAATATGCGGAGATTAAAGAGACATTTGAAGAGCACAGAGATTTTCTTGTCTTTGTCTTTCCCATTTCTCCATAAGAAGAGCGGTGATGATCTTTTCCTCAGTGAGTTTAGGTCAGACTTGGCTCTAAACAGAAAGACTCCCTTTGATTTTAACAGTGGGTGAATTGAAAAGGAATGATAAGGAATCTTTTAAAGGTAGTAGATTATTTTGAGACGTATTGTCTAGCTGTTAGTAATTCATGTGCATTTAGTAAAACTGTGGAGCCTATAGGTACACAAACCTGCTACTCATCCCCCCTATTGGAGAAGACAAATTAACTATTTATGTCTTTTAAAATCATCATTAAGAAGGACTCTAAAAGCACTTGTATATGTGAACTGCATTTTGGATGCAGTTTTATTATACTTGAAGAACTGTCAGCATCTTTTGAAGCTCATTGGCGTCTTGCAGGAGGGCTCGGGCCAATTCAGAATCAACCTCCAAGTCTGAATTTGACCTTGATTTCCTTCCTATGTCACCTCTCCAGTTCTTAGAAATTGTTGTCTTTCAATGGAAAAAGCTGATTTGCAACTGATGGCAATGATATAGACAAGTATAATAATTTTGCTGATTTCTTTTTTTTTACAGCTCGTAAGCATGATCTATCTCAGCTAGCCACAATGCAGAAGAGATACCTAGGAACAGAAGTGATATTACAGATGAAAAACCTGGTTAATGCCCTTCCTGTATCTTCAGAGTGATTATTTTATTGACATGGTATAGAGGTTAAAACTGCAGGAAAGCATGCAGTTTATTGTTTACTAAAAGCAAATATTCTAGAGACAAAGAAAAAGCACAGGTGGTCTTTATAAAAAGTACATTGTTTGTTTTTTATTGTTTTTTCCTCTTTTTCCAAATAAGTTTGGGGTCTTCTACCTGTCTTTCTTTTACTCGCAGGACTACATGGGACTCTGGTGATTAGATACCGGTCATCATGTTGGCAGAAGGCATCTTAACTAGACTCGTGTATAAGGAAAGCTGTCATCAAGATAAGCCTCGCAAATCTCATGCATCCAAAAAGAATAAAGAGGGAATCTGGAGACAGAAGCTTGTAGACAAGCCCAAAATTAAAGGCTTTGCTGGCGAACATGAGAGGCAGGATGAAACCTCTGCTAAAAGTAGCAAAATGGAACACGGGAGCGGTCCTCAGTGGAGATCCGTAAAGGAGGTACCTGCCAAAGGTCAGAACACGCTTGTTAAAGGAACCGTATCCCCAGCGTTGCGTATCCCCAAGAGAGAACACAACACTGAACAGATGGATTTGTATAGATCCTGGTCATACAACAGCATTTATCAGAACTACCCTGACCTACATATTGGGGGAGACCGTGTGGGGGACCATACATGTGATTCGGGTTGTGTTTTGGACCATTTGTGTGATGAACTTCCCGATGGCCCTGTTCTACTGTCCATAGATTTTCCTTCAGGTCAGTCTCCTCTATGTGAGCACCTCGAAAAGCCGAGCGTGAAGTCCCTGTCTGGAGATGAAGCTGGCGAAAGGAGCATCGTGTTCTGTAAGGAGCCTCTCTCAAACTCCACGCTCAACAAGTACATGGAAACCAAAGTGGCAGAGCTCTACAAACAGTTTTTTGAAGAAAATTTGACCAGGTGTGGTTCTGTAACAAACCTCCTCGCTTGCAGTTTGCTGAGGAATAACCTGAATCAGATAAGCTCTCAGATATCCCAGGAGCAGAACAGAGAAACCTCCAAAGCCAGAGAAGTGCTCTTGCACTCTTTAGCTTTGTTTAGTTTGCGTAACGCTACCAATAGGAATAGCTCTGAATTTAGTACTCCAAACTTACAAATCTCAAACCCAGCGTGTGTGAAGAAGAGCTGCAGGATGCGGTTCATACCATGACTGATCTGCTTAGCTGAAGAGATGGATATGGTGCGGAAATGCGTATGTCACTCTGAGGATTAGGTTGGGAAATGAAAACATTTACACACTACAGACTTCTTCAAATAAATATTTTAGCACTTAAATCTGTACTTTGTTAGCAGAGGAAGTAAAGGTCACTGTTTTCTTTTTTCTAATAGAGAATTTGAAATGAATTTCTCTCTAAATTGCTAGTCAGCTGTATTTTTACAATGTATATGTTCTCCTCCTAAGACTCTGGCTGTGTGAGTAATTGTATTCATGTACCATCGGATTTATTCCCACGAGAAAATTCCATCGAGACGTGTGCTGGTAAAACTCTTGATCCAAGACTGAGCCAGCAAGTGAGAGTCAAGCTGTCCGTGCTGGGCTTTGGGCTGGGCTATAGTGTTGAAGCCCAAGTTTTGGACGTTGGGGTTCAAATTTTGCTCATGCAGAGGTTGGTCACAGTGGCTGAGAAAATATTTCTTTGGTTTGAAAATCTTGTCAGTAGGTGGAGATGTTCTGGACCTGGGATTATTTCATACATATTATCACACACAGGAAATCTAGTGATGTGGAACATGAGTGGAGGCGCTGGTATTATTGCAGGTGTGTGTTTGTCCTGCGTAGGTGGAGTATGTTAAATGAAAATCCAGGTGAAATAGTCGATCGAGATTGTAAAAGTGTTTCATTTTCTGTTAAAAAAAAAAATGTATTCCTTTGAAATAAATCCTTACCTCTTTGAAATCCACTCGGCTTTCTGTCAGTATGTTATTAGTTTATGTTCCACTTGCATTTTTAGTAAATGGACTCTGCCTTTATTTCCTTGGGAATGAAGCTCCTGCAACCTCAGCAAGCCAGGACGACGGCAGCGTTCCTGAAAAGGTAGTGCAAGCTTTCTTCATCTTCCTTTGGAAATCTAAACGGCAGATTTTGATATGGAAATTTTATTGCTTAGCATTCAAACTTGTTTTCTTCCTTTTTAGTAGGGCCAGCTGTGTTAGGACAAGGGGTAATGGTTTTAAACTAAAACAGGGTAGGTTTAGGCTAGATTTAAGGAAGAAATTCTTTACAATGAGGGTGGTAAAACACTGGAACAGGTTGCCCAGAGAGGTAGTGGAGGCCCCATCCCTGGAAACATTCAAGGCCAGGTTGGATGGGGCTCTGAGCAACCTGATCTAGTTAGCAGTGTCCCTGCTGACTGCAGGGGGGTTGGACTCGATGACCTCTAGTGGTCCCTTCCAACCCAAACATTCTATGATTCTATGATTCTATGATTCTATGATTCTATGATTCTAT
>JADKXX010005180.1:0-13523 GCA_017310255.1 Butorides virescens
TAGAATCATAGAATAGAATCATAGAATAGAATCATAGAATAGAATCAATGTTTTGGGTTGGAAGGGACCCCTAGAGGTCATCTAGTCCAACCCCCATCCTAGGAAGTAGCCAATGTGGTGCTTCATGAAGCCACCAACCGGGGGCTGGTCTCCTACGCTGAAGTCCCTGAATTAAAATCTCCATGATACTCCTAGTAAATACGCGGTCGTCAGGAGGCAGGATGCGCTCACACCTCTGTCTGAGGCGCAGAAATCCTGTGCTCGTGTATATTGGCTCTGCTACAACTTTATTACAAGATATTTACAGTTAGAAGCTTGCCTGGGGGTGGATCTGGAGATGTTTGCCTGGGGGTGGATCTGCAGTTTGCCTGCTGCAATCACTTGTGATGATTTCCCCGGGTTTGTTTTCCTCTTTGGCCCTTGCTTTATTTTGGGATTCCAGAGCTGTCGTGACCACGTGCCATGACGGCGGTAATGCTCAGCGTTCGGGTTGTCTGGGCTTGTGTATTTTCCCAGCGGGCGGTTAGCAGTTTGGTCAGGGGACAGGAAGAGTTGAGTAAACTGGCAGAAAATGGTGAGGGAGAAGAATTTCTTCCGTCCTCCCCTGCAGCTGAGGAAAGCCCCCAGAGCAGCGATGGAGAGGAAGCAGCTGATATCCCTTGCCCTTCCCAGCAGCCAGAGCTCAGCTGAAGGAAGGATGGGCCTTTGCAAAAACATCGACGTGACCCGTGGGCATGACCTGTGCTCGTCCTACCGAGATGGGTTCCTGCAGGGGTTTGTTCCTGGCTCCGTGAAATATCTTCCAATCTTGGCATGTGCAACGCCCAAGGCCAGAGCAGGGAAAAATCTTCAGCTGTGCTCTCTGGGAGGAGGGTTTGAAGGATCCTTGGAAGTCCTGTTGGTCTGGGGCTCCTAATAAATGAGAAACAACTTCCATGTCATGGGTGATTCAAGGGGACCGTGCTTGCTCTGGTTGGGCTCAGCCCCTGAGCCTCTTCGGCTGGCCCAGTGTACAGCACCACGACCTGGAGGTTTTCTGCACGGATTTAAGGACTTCACTCGAAAAAAGTAATGAGTATTAAAAGTATGACTTAATGGAAGAAATCTCATCCCACTGCTTGGATAGGAATCCGATTTGCAATTGTGTGTGTGCTGGATGCGTCTCTGGGAATTAAAACTTTGGAGTTTAAATTAGAAAAATAGGTTTTAGATTACCAAAAAGGACAAGTATGCGTTGTTTTATTGAGGCCCCAGTTCCAGGCTTCTCCAAGTATGATAATGAAGAAAAAATATTGAAGGGTATTTAGTTCACGAGTCACTTAAGCCATTGCGCAAAGTGCTGAAGCTGTCGTGGACAAAAGCAGAATCCCAGCAGAAGTCAGCGCCAGGATGGTTAAAGTGGTGCTCGGCCTGGAATTGCCCCATGGGAATTCTTTAAGACCACGTTAATTAGGCAGTTGTTAAATGGAAAGCTGAGATGTGGGTCTGTTTGCAAGTCTGCTGCCTGCGTGCTGCGTCGCGGGGAGCGTAACTGGGTCACCAGGCCCACAATGGGAGCAGTATGGAAACGATACGGAAGCCGTACGGAACAGAAGAGTAGGTGCAAGGCAAGGAATCATGGAATCATGGAATGTTTTGGGTGGGAAGGGACCCCTAGAGGTCCCCCAGCCCAACCCCCCTGCAGGAGCAGGGACACCTTGAACCACATCAGGTTGCTCACAGCCCCGTCCAACCTGGCCTGGAATGTTTCCAAGGAGCGTATGGATCTTTTGGATCTTCCCAACGTCAATATGGGCAGGACTGCTGGTCGAACTCGCTCCCTTTAGGCAAGGCATCAGTGATAAATCTGATTTTCAAGTTGGCGAAACATTAGGCAACGAACCACAAAATTTGCACCCAGTGTCGCGTATGTTTTCCGCAGCTTCCTGACAATGGGAGCCCATGTGGATACCAGCGAATCGCTTCTCCTTTTGATTTATTCTTCTTTACTCATTTCTCAGTGGCATTGAATTTCCTCATGGGAATGTTGCTCGAGTTCTCATTAAAGCCAGCTTTTTGAAGGAAGTCTTTGACGTTAAATTAAAAATGCCGTCGTGCCTGGACTCTGGGGGTGCTGGTGGGTGAAGCAGTGCAGGAGCTCGCCCAGCCCAACGCGCTGCAGCCCAAAGTTCCTTTCCCAATATGTTCACAGCCTGTGATACCCCGAGAAAACACCGTGCTATGGCTTTGAGTTTTAAGGGGTTTTCCATTCCCGCTGTCCAGAAAAGCTGCAAGCGCGACGCTTCCCAGCCAGGGAAGTGTGATGATGAGGGGCTTGGTCTTAATTTCAGTTCCAATTAAATCTTCTTGCTAAGCTGCTTGCCTGCTTTGTGCATTTTCTGTGTTTGCTTGCAGGCTTGCGTATGGATGGAAATACCTCCTCTTCTCTCCCGGCTTCTTCAGAAAGAAGATCAGCATTTAAGGCACAGTCTTCACCGTGCATGTTAAAATGTAATGGAAAATGCAGGCAATGAGGAGGAGAAGCTGAAAAATTAAGGTGATTATAAGTGCAAATATGAGTAGTTTCCATTCTGATGGGGGGGGAAAAGATTTTGCATGGTTGTGAGTGAGAATGGCTTTCTCCTTTGAATTTCAGACGACACATTGGAACAAATGGTGGGAAAAATTGTACTTAGATACCAAACGTAGGTGTCATTAACGCTTATATCTTACCTTTTCACAAGGAGCTGATGCGCTGGAGAGTACAGTTAACTTTTTAGGGGCTTTTCTAAGCGTGCGTCCCAGCTTTGGTCGGAGAGCTGGACTGGTTACAGCGCAGAACCAGCTCAAATGAGGATGTATATCTGAATTTTTGCTTGGGCTGGGGGGTGGAGAGGGAACCAAACTGCCATCCTGGTTTAGCTTTTTTGGAGAGGCTCCTGGCTATTCATTTGCTTGTGTAGCAGATTGCTTTTAACGAAATCCCTTGGCTGCTTTGTGGAAAAAGGAAGGGGTTTTAGGGTCAGCTGGAAAAAAGGTTTGCTTCAAAAAAGTAGGGAGGGGAAAGGTGATAACACTAAAGCATCCTCTGGGTGATCCCAAGCATCCTCTGGGTGATCTCCAAACAAAATGCACACAGCATGGCACGCTGAAGGGTTTCCCTGGAGGAAGCCAAGAGCTCCCACAGGGATAAATCCACCGCGTTACTGTGGGGCTGCCGGTGGTCAGCAGGGAAGTGTTCCCTGGGGGGAAAGAGGCAGAAATCATTTGTCTTCTGAGAACTGTAGGAGGTGAAAAATGGATTGCTGTACCATGCCTACAGGATCAAAGTCAAAAAGTGTTGGGAGCGGGTGGAGGGTGGGTAAGGGATTAGGATCTCCTCATGGTTTTGGAAGATGGGGGACGTTACAGAACTAGGCTTGTCCCAGGTCTACCAGAAATGGTAGCACGGAGCCAAAATAATTTTTGGAAAGATGGTGGGGAAGGGCAGTTTATGGTTGAAGGCTTATTGGTGGAGGGGAGAGCACCCCTGCCGTGGTGCTGGCAGCCGTGGCTCGGTGGCCGCGCGGCGTTGCCTGGTGTTTGGGTGATGGACAAATGGCCAGGAGGAACACGGAGGAGCGTTGGCAGGGCCTTCTGAGGTCCTGTGGAGATGGCAAAGTCTGAAAGCTGACGGAGACGAGTGCGGGCCACTTCCCAAAATCACGTTACCGATGCAGGGCGCTATGCGCAACCGAAGGGCGGTCTCTCTTTAAGAAAAAACAAAACCATACCGAGAATGGACACAGTGGCCCTGCGGTTAAATAATTTCTGGAAATATTAAACTTTCATAGTGTAGAAATAGAAAAAGAAGTCTTCGCCTTACTGAGGTCACTCAACACCATAATCTGTATTTTTTTGAAAATCTCTTGCCCCAGATCATGAAGGCAGAGGTAGAAGGGCTGTGGCCAAAGGGAGTCCCATCCCTGGGGGTTTGTGCTTTCCCAGGATGCCTGGAATTTTCTTCTATGAAGGAAGAAATATTTTCTCCTATGAAAGAAGAAATAATTCTCCTAGGGTTACCGGAATGGCACCGAGGAGTGGAAGTCAATGGGAGTCCCAACGGTGGGGAATCCTGCAGTCCCTTTGCAGCGAGAAGCCAGCATCCGATGAGTTTTGGCCTGGCAAATTTTTTTTGAGAGGATTGTGCAATGTGATTTCTTTGCGCTGGGTGTTTCTGGGAAGCACCAGTCCAACAGAAGGGTTTTGTGTGTTATTAACCATAAACCGTGAAACTTTGAGTACTTACAGGGGAGTAACTACTTCAGTGATTTCCTGATCGGAGGCCCAAATAACCTGGGAAGCCTGCAGTACCAAAAGAAGACCACAAATTATTTTTCTTTCCCCTTGTATAACGCAGGAGCTTAGTCAAAGTTCTTCTTCATAAATTTCAGTGGTTGATACATGAATTTCAGGAGGTGATGGAAATTGGGATTTAATTTATGATATTTATTTCTTCATGAAGTGATACCTGTGTTCATAGCAAAAAAAAAAAAAAAAAGAGGAGGTGTAAGTTAGAAGGTTCTTGGAAGTAATTACACATCAGGAAGGTAAGAGAAAAGACTTCACATCTTTCCTTTCACTCTCAAAGTAAGTAAAGAAAAATAATTTGTTGCAATGGATTACAGGGTATAATAGCAGTAGGTAAAGCCGTTAATCCAACACAACATTTTCATTGCGGGAGCCCAAATTCTGCTCACTGTTACCATATCACACAATACTCTGTTCTTCTCGGTCCTCTTCACTCCAGAAAGAGCAAGGAACCCATCGATACATTTATGGGCACCAGAATTCTAGCCCTGAAAGCTAAAAATTGGGGAAAGCACATTACGTTAGCAAAAAAAATGAAAGCATGTCAATAAACACCCGATCAAATGGTACTCGCGTTAAAAAGTGGTTCGATAATATCAATAGCCATTACAAAAGGAACGAGACGTGTTCTGTTATTGTAGAACCTGGGAAAAAACATTTTGTCTTTGGTTTTCCATTTATTTATAACCAGTATGTTATGAACAGTGACACATTTAAGAACTTAAGGGACGGAGCACGCTTATTTATAAAGGGTAAACCAATTCAAAACAGAAAAAATGAGGAGTTTCACAATCCTAAAAGCAAACTTGAAGCTTCTCACTGCAATGAAATACGACGTCCAAAATATTTGCAAAGAGCCTTGCGTTATCCTGGCACAGGTCTAGGTCCGGCCACCCACGCTGATTGGGCTGAGAAGGGCAGCGGAGCTTTTACAGAGGTTATGGAAAGGAGCAGAGGAGAAAGGGAATCAGGTTCCTTAAAAACTCAGCGCAGGGTCCTGGCTCAAGCTCTTTCCCCCTCCGTTAACATTTTGCATCCTTTCCTTAAGGACCACGCTGTGGTTTGCTCTGGTCGGAGCGGTCAGGGTATATAAGCACCCACGCGTGTCTGTTTGCTTCACCTATAAACTGTTGCTTAGTCCTTAAGGTCCTGATTTTTATGTTAACTTTATTTGAAACCTGGAGCTTATTTTAATGTTATCCTCTCCATTGACCTTCCTCAAACACTGTCCCAACTCTGCTGTGGTTTTTTTTTTCTGGTTCCATTATCAAATAGATATTGATTTGACGCACGAAAGCATTTTCCAGATAGTGCTGTTGAGCTCCACACCGCAGGTCTTTGTTCCATCCAAGACCCAAATATTGCATTTTTGGCTTTAGGTGAGTATTAACTTTCTTGCCTTTTTCCTGAGAATAGCAAAAATCAAAACTGTTTTTTTTGGGGGGGTGAGGGGAATGGGATGTTGGCAAAACTCCTTTTCCACGCCGCCAAACTGGAACACGTCTTCAAACTCCCAAGTTCAGCACCAAATATTTCAGCAGAAAGAGGAAATGTGATGGTTTGGCATGTGAGCCCAGGCTCCGAGCTGCTTCCACTGCCCTTAGGCTGAGTAACGTCTTAATTCCCTCTTATCTGCTGTTAAGAGCACTGGATTCTCCCTCCTTCAGAGCAGCGAGGGATCCCATCTCCTCGCCTCTTCCTCTCCTCCCCATCCCACACCCTATGGAATTGAACTCTGGATCAAAGATGGAGGGAAACCTTGTGGGATTTCTGTCCTCCAAGCATCTGTCCTGCTGTTTTGTTTATTTTTTAAATATACAACGGGAGAGGTGGCACCGAGTTTAAAAAGCTTAGTTTGCTAGAAGGCCACTCCAATGAGAGGAGCGCTGCTTTGCCTTAAAGTCGGCAAGCGTGGTAGAGGTGCGCTATAAATTCAAATTAACCAGGGTAAAGAAAGTCGCTCCTCGAGGTATCGCTGCATCTCTCCTGCTTCCCAAAGTTTATCCTCCTCCTGCGTTACAAATCGGGGTAAATCGGAACGGGGAGCTCACGTGGCACCGAGAAGCCCAGGATTTGTGTCTGCCTGATGTCGGGTTCTGGCTTTACAGCAGCAAAGTGGGTCACCAGCTTGTTACTGGCAGCTCGATTTCGGTGTCATTTAGGCTGCTGAAGAGAAAGAAATAGGCCATCCATCGATCAGTCTAGCCACAGCCCGCGGCCCCATGTTTTAATTACGTGTGTTCTTTGGACCGAATTCATCCCTGCTGAAACATCATCAACTTAAATGAAACTCCACGATGGAGGAATTTGGCCCAGTACTTTTTTTCCCTTCTGTATTATTAATACATCTGACACCATTGCAAACAACTTTATTTTTCTGTCTCTCCAACTTTTCTAAGCAAGCTCACTCGGTTTCCAATGCTGTTTTCCAGTAGTGCAAAGAGGTGAAGATGACTTTTCTTGTTAGCTCTTTTAATAGGAAGATGCTTTAAGCAATTGTTGAGATTTACCCTTCCAGTAGGGGTGACCTCTACCCAGGACAATCCATAGATAGTATTTAGCCTAAGCAAGCTGGGTACTTTGCTTGATTTCCCAAATGGAAACTGTGTTTATCAGTAACATTGCTGCCGTGCGTCTCTCTGCGGGCACTGGGAGAAATCCGGTGAAGTCCACGGAAAGATGGGTCCATTTCTGGATGGGGCTGTTTCGTGTGGGACCTGTTCCATCAAAGCCTGGCTGCTAGAGCAGCAGGGAAGACTGATTTCCATCCCCCCTTGAGGAAGGGCTTCTGGGACACTGGAAGCCAAAATACATCAAGAGTTAGGACTAAACCACCACTTGTCTCTTTCTCAGGCACGCGTAGATGCGCAGTTGGTCTAAGGGCGCACGAGGCATCTCTTCAAGGAAGCATCTGCAGGAGGAGCCGCTGCCTATCTGGGCACGTGGTGCCAAAGGGTGCAATTCTCCAGCAGGGTCTTCCAGCTGGAAACTAATGGAGCAGGGAGGAGAGCCAGCGTCAGGCGGAGCGGTTGCTCCTCTCTTCGCAGCAGCCCACGCAACGAGGGCGAGCCAAGCTCCGCTGTCTCCAGCAGCGCTCCCAACCGCTCGCCCGCAGCAGAGAGAGTGGGAGGCGGCTTCTAGGGCAGATGGAGGGGCAGAGACCAGGGTACAAAGCTGCAACTGTTGTCCTAGCTGGGTCCTTGCTCGCCTCCATCCTCCAAGCCACGAGGGTCAGAGCCCTGCAAGGCTCCCCACCGATGCCGCTGCTGGAGGACGTGATCCCGGAGAACATCAGCTGGGCTGCTGAGGAAGCTGAGGGCAACGAATCCTCAGAGCACGCGTTTTTCTCCCTGGATTATCAGCATGTTCAAGTCCCCTTTGAAATCACGCTCTGGATCATGCTTGCATCCTTGGCCAAAATAGGTAAGGCATCTTGAGAGGGTGAGGAAGGACAAGGGGTCTCCGTAGGGATGGTGTGGGTGGGGGCGGATTTTGCTTCACCTCTTCTCCAACCTTGGAGCCCGAGACGACACGCCAAATCCTCAGGATGCGCGTACTGTGAGCCAGACGTACCGCACGCACGGAAGATAACTACCTGGTTGCATTTTAGGTTGGAAATGATGGTTTTCCACCTGGAAGTTCACACCTGTGCAGGGGGTTGCTATTAGTAGGAAAACTATCGGGGTTTCCAGGAATTTTATTTCGCTGCAGTACCCACCAAGGCTGGGCGTTCATCTCAATCAGCTGGCCAGCTACGCTACGTGCAGGTTGTTCGCTGACATCTTCATCCTAAGGTGGAGACTCCTCGGTCTTAAAAGAGGGTGCTGTGTCTGGCCAGCTGCAAGGAATAATTCAGTCCATGTGCAGGATGTTATACAGCCTCAAATAAAATCTCTGTATCAGAGGTTAGCTGTGTAATGGCACCTAGGAAATTATATTTTGTATAACTTGGACCTATCTCTTTTTTTTTCTGTAAAACTGGGCATAGGAAATGGGAAGTTATATATTGTTTTTCTTTTCCTCCAGAAATTGTGATCGCTTCTGTTAAGTTACTGCTATAAAAGTTATAAAATAACATTTTTTTCTTTTTTTTTCCTCCCCTCAGAAGGGAGAAGTCCGAGATTCATTCAGATCAGAATTTCTTTCAGATGGAAACGGTCTTTTCATTTTGCTCTTCTGCATGTTATATGATGAGATCTCAACTCTATTAACAGGCATGAAGAAATAATAATGACGGCCGATTTTTTTTTGTTCTTACTCTTCCTATTCCAGCTCGGTTTGTTTCGATTACTTCCTTTTATTCAGCCCCCGAGAGTACTCGTGGTGGTTGTCAGCATTTCTCTCTAACGCTGGGTGTTGCACAAGGCTGGCTTGATTGGACTTTTTTCAATGTTGCCTTTAGCTTTAAGTGTTAATGAGTCAATAATATTAATTTATCATTTATTATTAATTTATAATTTATCATTTATAACGAATGAGAATACTTTTTGTGATTTTTTTTTTTAATGTATGGATTCTATATTGTGTTTAAAATTAGCAGTTACTTTACATTAGTTATTTACGTTAGTGCTGAAGATGGCATGCTAACTAGGTTACATCATAAATGGTTCCAAATACCTTTTTATTTATGCAGATTATTTAGGTTTTTCTACTTGTGTATTACGTAAACCCATACCTTTAACCTTAGGCTATGATGAAGTGCAGTCTGAACCAACAGTAATTTTAGGAAGTTTAGGAAGTTTGGTATTTTCAGGAATCTTGCAGATTTTCCAGCCAATTTCTGATTGAGCGACTTCACTTTAATCATGTGCATTTATTACTACGACTCCGATGCTGAAGGTGGGAGCATGGGGAGCTTCCTCACCCCAGCGAGGAGCTGGTTGGTGTGTTTCAGCCAGTTTGGGCTGATAATACACTTTTTTTTATTGTTGTTTTTTCCTATTCATCCCCTTCCAGGGTTTCACCTATATAACAAGCTGCCTTCCGTCGTTCCCGAAAGCTGTTTATTGATATTTGTAGGACTCATCATGGGGGGAATCATCTACGGCTTAAACGACAAGTCACCGCCTGTTATGGACAGCGACATCTTCTTCCTCTACCTGCTGCCACCCATCGTCCTCGACGCAGGGTACTTCATGCCCAGCCGTCCCTTTTTTGAGAACATCGGTACTATCCTCCTCTACGCGGTCGTGGGGACCATATGGAACGTGTTCGGGATCGGTTTTTCCCTATATGGGATCTGCCAGGTGAAAGCCTTTCACCTGCAGGACGTGTCCTTGCTCCACAACCTCCTCTTCGGCAGCCTGATCGCCGCCGTGGATCCCGTGGCGGTGTTAGCGGTCTTTGAGGAGATCCACGTCAATGAAAGGCTCCACATCTTGGTCTTTGGCGAATCGCTCCTGAATGACGCGGTGACGGTGGTAAGGGCTAGCCTCTGTTTTGAGTATTTCACAGAATCACAGAATGGCAAGGGTTGGAAGGGACCTCGGGAGATCATCTAGTCCAACCCCCCTGCTCAAGCAGGCTCTCCTAGAGCATGCTAGACAGGACTTCGTCCAGGCGGGCTTTGAATATCTCCAGAGAAGGAGACTCCACAGCCCCCCTGGGCAGCCTGTTCCAGTGCTCTGTCACCCTTAGAGTAAAGAATTTTTTCCTCATATTCAACTGAAACCTCTTATGTTTCAGTTTGCACCCGTTGCCCCTAGTCCTGTCACTGGACACCACTGCAAACAGACTGCTTCCGTCCTCTTGACTTCCACCCTTAAGATATTTGTAGGTGTTGATGAGGTCCCCTCTCAGTCTCCTCTTCTTCAGGCTGAACAAGCCCAACTCTCTCAGCCTTTCCTCGTAGGGGAGATGCTCCAGTCCCTTTATCACCCTCATTGCCCACCTCTGGACTCTCTCTAGGAGTTCCTCATCTTTCTTGAACTGGGGAGCCCAGAACTGGACAATTTAATGTTCAGAGGAAGGGTGGGCTGGTGCTGAGAGGTGGAATGTGAGATCTGCAGAGGGAAAGGGCATCAACAGCCTCTTCCAGCAGAGGACTCCTCGTCCTCTTCTCTGGCCTGAGGTCCTGAGAAGCTTTCAGGTGAACATCTCTTCAACTGTGAGTCTGGAGATAGAAATGTATGAGTGCCACAGCACTGCCCTGGTAGGAACCTGACCTCTGGAGAAGGATGCTGACCCTGCCACTGGCAGAAATCCCAGCAGCGTATTTTAGTGTCGTCGCTACGTGTGGCCATGTCTGGCGAATATCTTGTTCACAGCTGGTTTTCCTCTTTCGTTTTTCACCCAGGTGCTCTACAAGCTCTTTCGATCCTTCTGTGAAATGCCAACCATCAAAAGCGTGGATGTTTTCGCTGGAGTTGGAAAATTCTTTGTGGTTGGGCTAGGAGGAGTTTTAGTAGGTCTTATTTTTGGGATGACTGCCGCCTTTACCACGCGATTCACCAAGGACATCCGCGTCATCGAACCGCTCTTTGTCTTCTTGTACAGCTACCTTTCCTACCTCACTGCCGAAATGTTTCACCTTTCGGGGATCGTGGCGTAAGTATGTCCCAGCATCTCAGCTGTCCAGGGAAGTTTTTTAGCTAGATTTACTGAAAAGTAGCAGAAAAAGGTTTAAAGTTTGCTTGGCTGGAAATCTGTGTATGGCTGCGAACGGTGAGTGTAACAGCCTGTGGAATGGCTGGGAGGTGTAACCCCATTTCACACATTACACAATTGCCCATCGATGGGCATATATGATATATTTTTATATATGATATATTTTTATATATGATATATTTTTATATATGATATATTTTTATATATATTTTTATATATCATATATTTTTATATATCATTTTATAATTTATATATATATAATAACCGCAAGTCACAAGCAATCCTGATGACTACAGCCAGGCAAGCTTCAGATGGCTGATGGGTTTAGGTAGGTTATTGAGGAATGTTTATCTAAGCTTCATGTTTTTCATTTGGAAACCCTGAATGTTCAAGCAACGAGATGTCTAGAGGGCTTGGCAGAGCCAGGAGAGGCTTTCCTGGCATGTTTTCATATTTTCCATGTGTGGCCCAGTCAAAACTAACATTTGAGGAGCTGCAAGGAGTATTTAATCAAATCCTCAGAAAGGTTTGGTCTGAGTTTAGAGCACGTCTGTTCTAGCACCCTCCTCCTGAGCTACGTGCCCTACGTACCAGCTAGCTTTGGGTGGTGGCCCCGAAGGCGTCCTGAAGCAGACCTTACGGTGACAGAGCAAAGTGAGCGGTGGGGTGGGAGCTGTGTTTTCCCCTCTAGAGCAGAAGCCTGGAAATATTCCCGCCATTTGGGAGCGGAGGGCTCTAATGGAAACCTCTGCTTTGGAGATCCAGGGTTACTACCAGAAGTTCAGGCAATGCTCATGAGTTTGGTCTCCTGAGCGAGGGTGTCACCCATCATCTCTATCTCCAGTAGCGTTTGAAACCCGCTGAGACCAGTTTCAGCCAAAGCTGTCAGAGATGAAGGTTTTGGAGGTTCTAAACCCAAACTGCCTGTGATTTCCTACAGCACAGTCAGTCCTCTACGCTCGTCAATCTAAAGAACACGTTAGAGCACTGGAGGGTTTACGCCGTGAAGCTTTCGTACAGCCAGGGTCTAGGGGCAGAGGAGGACCTCCTGTGTCCTGCAGCCACCCCACGCTCGATCAGGTGCCACCTCACGTATTCCCATGCCACTTTTTGGAACGGCAAAGAGAAGCTTTTTGTTTCTGTAAATCCAATTTTTCACAAACTGTAATTTATAGATAATACAGTTAATTTATTTTTCTCTTTCCTGGGGAGGCCTTTCAATACTATGAATAATTTGGGGCCAGACCCTTCAGTTTTAAGAGAGGTATCTGAGCTTTGGGCTTACCTCATGCATTTCATTTGCAGAGCAGGTGCTGAGAAAAAAATAGGTCTAAAACCCCCTAACGATCAAAGAAAGCTCACCTCGGGAAGAGGGTGGAAACCAGAGTGATTCGGTCCTTCTGGGGGCTGATATCTGTTGCATTTGGTTCTCCTGCCTAAACTGCTGAGGATCACCACCAACTATTTAATATTTTCCTGAAGACCATGAAGTGTGCTTAGACCACACCGAGAGCTACAACTGCAAATCCGATGATAATGAAGGTAAATAGAAAATTCAAACATTAAGTCAGGTACCAGCTAGACATGGGAGCATCTGGGAGATCTGTTTTAAACCCAGTGACACTGCTTTGGATAGAAACCATTCCTATATCTTGCAGGTTTTTATTTTATTTTTTTTTTCCCTCAAATGGTTAATAGGAGCAATATCAGAGCATTCACGAAAACAATTCTGGCTCTGGAAATAGGTAAGAGAAAACCTATTTATAGGAGTGTAAGACAGAACAGGTAAATAAATACGCTGCATAATCATCCCGGAGCAGAAACCATCCATGGTGTCTCCTTCCATCAATCACCACCTACGATGCCCATTAGGGAGCCCATTTGCTGCTCTTTGGAATACCGCAGCGGTTCTGAAGCAAAACGGTGGCGAAGGCAGCCGATTCCTGCACTGCTGGCCTCGAATCGCCAAATTATAAACCCCTCTCTTCTGTACCCCGATTCCAAACAACTCGGTCATTTGTCACCAGGGAATACTGGATTATAAGAAGCAGGTCTGGGCAGTTTGTTTCTTTGAAAAAGAAATTGATTGCCAAAAAAAATCAATTCTACATAGTCAAAAAAAAAAAAAAAAAAAAAAAAAAAAGAAAATTGGGGAATGAAACCCAATCTGCTACACGATTCTGCAAATGGTTGCCAGTTTGGTTTCTCTTTTTTTCCTTTTTTCCCCCTTGCCCTGTGGCAGTGCCCAGCAAGTTGCCCGTGGCAAGTTTATTCCCTGTCCGTGAATCTGGTGTGAACCCGTAGCCTTTTCCCAGGCAGTGGTCCCAAACCGTGCTCTGGAAGCCCCTTCCCATAAATACTTGTTGGATTTCTTAGTTCCTGGCTGGGACTATTTTATCCACTATTTATTGAGGCAGATAAAGAACTAGAAGAATTAATTTTATTTTTTATTTTTATTTATTTTTTTATTTTATTTTATTTTTATTTCTACTTTTATTTTTTACTTTACTTTTGTTTTATTTTTATTTTTACTTTTGTTTTATTTTTACTTTTACTTTTGTTTTATTTTTACTTTTACTTTTGTTTTA
>JADKXX010005181.1:0-44390 GCA_017310255.1 Butorides virescens
TTTACTTTTACTTTACTTATTTATTTTTTTTACCTTGTGGTTCAATCCCTGTTACCCTTTCTGGCTCCGTGCTTTATGCAAAGTGGGTCAGTCTGGAAAGGAGAAACCAGAAAAGACAGATTTCAGAATACTGTAACTATTGGTACATTTTCTTCGGAGAAGAAAGATGGGAACTCGGAGAATATGAGATGAAAAAGGGATTTGAGTCCTGGTCTCATGGTGCTGGATAAAACAGGGTCTCTTCCCCGGTAAGAGCATTGTGGCTTTTCTGAGTCTGCCCTCTTGTACCCGGTGCCTTTACTGCACCTCCTCTCCCTGAAGCCCACTTTGAATTTCAGACAAACCCAAATATTTTTTTCTCCTTCAAAAAATATTTGGGTTTTTTCATGGCAATGAGGAAAAACAAATACCAATTATTTTTAGATTAAAGAAATAGAAATGTGTATGTGCGTTGGGGTTTTTTTTGTTTGTTTGAACGCAAAGCCCAGTAATCAGCAACTCGGTGGGTGGAAGTGCATCTTCATTTGAAAATTTGGCTTTTTTTCCTTGTAATTTCTTATTTATTGTTCCGACTGAATATCTGATAAGTATTTTCCCATAATAGCGTTGCTGATTTTCCTAGTGCTTGAAGTAGAGCAGAAATGAATGTAGCTGTTGTTCAGTCCTTGGTCTTGGTCCAACAGCAGATGCGGGGTTGCGGCGGTGACGACGCGTTGGTGCTTCACCGATGAGCCAGAAGGAGAACGGCCCTCGCTTGGCCTTGGTCAGCGGCGGGGCAGGTTTGGAGCAGCAGAAATAAATAGAAATAAATAGAAATAAATAGAAATAAATAGAAATAAATAGCTGCAGGGGAGAGAATCAGGGTCTTTGGTTTCACACAGGTTATAAAACCACAACCAGAGCAGAGTCAGCTCTGCCCATCTGCAAACTCTCCTGTTCGCTGGGTTCCTGGGGGGCAACCCTGCGTTTTTGTTTGGTTTGTTTTTTGTTTTTTTTTCCCATCAAAGCCCAAATAACGTGAAGAATCTCCTTTGTGAAATTCTGGGGTTAAATGTGATGTTTCACTGCAAAGTACTGGTTGCAGGGCTGTTCTCCGAATAGTTCTTAGCTGGGTGGATATGTTATGGATAATGCGTGGTGGAGGCCACCACCTATCATAGAATCATAGAACGTTTTGGGTTGGGAGGGACCCCTAGAGGTCCCCCAGCCCAACCCCCTGCAGGGAGCAGGGACACCTTGAACCACATCAGGTTGCTCACAGCCCCGTCCAACCTGGCCTGGAATGTTGCACCTATAGGGGTCGCTTACCTGTCCCAGTCACTGCTGGTGTTTCAAGTCCATCTGCCAGACCCAGGTGCACTTCTGCAAGCTGAGGATTTGCTTCTCTGTGGGCTTGTCTGCCTGTGATATAATGTAAAAAGAGTTACCACGATGTCTCCTGTGAAATTAATTTTTAATGCAGTAAAACTCCACGTGGGTGGCCTTATCAAATACCCATGGAAATCAGATCTCGGAAATGGAAAGCTGGTTTGCTGTTGCTGGTCCAATATTTAGAACAAAATGTTTCTGTCCAGGTTAAAATATTAAAAAATGGAGCTTTGACTCTTTGAGCGCTCAATTGTTTTGACCTTCTAAGATTGCTGGCCTGCAAATGTATTGATTTGAAAAGCTGATGAATTAGGCTAACCACATGTACCCTGTAGCTTGAAGAACCAATTATCGGTGAAAAATTGCAAGGCAGAAGTTTTAATTGGTGCTGCGCACTTCTGCAGTGACGTTGGATGTGCCACACCTGAGGAGGTCAGATGGACGACGACAACAGCTACAGCATTTCTTGGCTGGTTGTGTGGCACTATGAGTGTGCTTGAGCATTTTATTGTCTCTTGGTTGCGTGGAGTCAGTGGCTTCCTAGCTGTGCCCAGGTAACACACACCGCAAGTCCGGTCAGGCTTGGAAATACGCAGTGTGAGGTACGTTGGGTGCTTGAGTTTCTCCAACTTTAGGTTAGCTTTGGTCCCTTGGGTGAAGGAGTACAGCGTTCGGGCTGCTCTTAAACTACACCGATGCTGAGTCCTACAAGAATCTGCTGTAGAGACCAGATATCAGCCAAGCTCACGGGAGTCCTATTTACACATTTCTCATGCTCAAACAAGTTTTCCGTTCCCTCAAATGTCTTTCTGTCATCCAAGCACAATAGGCAACGTGGGCTCCTGAGCATGGAACCCTTCAGCCCTGATGGTTAGAGTTTGGTGAAGTTAAAGAACTGAAAACAGTGTATTGTGGTGGGAAGAGCTGGGTGTAGTGAAGTGTGGGTATTGCTGTGCAGCGATGATGAGTGCAATAGATGGCGAGCTTTTATCTTTTAAAAACCAGATTCAGACAGTCTGGTCAGCCTAGGTGGTATCTCACTGTCCTGATTGTCCTCCCAATGTTATTGGACTGATGTAGGAAGCGAATCACTGCCCAGTGAGATGTCTGAAAACATTTAAAGACTTAATGAAGCCTATTTACTTTTTTTTTTTAACAAATGGCAACGCATTGATTTTTGTGTGCTTAAGTAGAAAAATTCAGTGTTTTGTTTTCATTTTCTCAGCATCATTGCTTGTGCCATGGGCATGAAACGTTACGTGGAGGCCAACATCTCTCTGAAGTCTCACACCACAGTCAAATACTTCATGAAGATGTGGAGCAGTGTTAGTGATACCCTCATCTTCATCTTTCTTGGAGTTTCCACCATTGGAGAAAATCATGAGTGGAACTGGCCGTACATTTGCTTCACTGTCATTTTCTGTCTCATCTGGAGAGCACTAGGTATGGTGAAATTATAGAGTTTATTTTTTTATATATACATTATTATTTATGGGAGTGAAAAATATGATTCCATTAAATGAGAGAATGCTCCTGCCCCCCCATCATCCTTTCCTGCTCACTCTTTACGTGCCGCTATCCCAGCTGGGAATGCAAGGACTGAAATGGGACGCCCCAGCTGATGCTTCCCTGCACCTCCATCACTTGCTCAATAGCAAGTCTTGCATTTTACTGCAATTTCCTGGTCTGTGCACTCACCCCTGGTCAGCACTAGTGCTAAACAGAAATTCTCACGACGACTATTTTATCCATACCTCTGTCTTAGCCCCTCCATTGATTGCCATGATCTCCTCTTCCATTTCAGGGTATCTTAGTGGCTTGGGATCCTCAGAAGAGGGAGATTCTAAGTGCATAGCTTGGGATCAGAGGGCCCTGTAGAACCACGGGGCCTCTGACTACATGTTCTGAATTGCAGACATTTGAGGGATTTAATTCATAACACGTTTGCGTACAGCAGCCTCCTTAAAAGGGAAACTGGAGGAACCTTCCAACAACTGTCCCTGGAGATGCCGTTCTGCTTTACAGGAGAGCATCTACATGGCTTACTGCTGGGTAGATGAGAACTGGGACCTAAAGTGTGAGGATGCTTCTGCTCCTGCTCAAGAATTTCAGATAAGGACTGAGAATGAGAGAATTGCACAGAATTCAGGGAATTGCTGAGGTTGGCAGGGACCTCTGGAGACCATCAGGTCAAAGCCCCTGCTTAAGTGGGGTCACCTAGTCAGGACTGTCTCCCGTTGTCTTTTGATTATCTCCATGGACGGAGGCTCTACAACCTCCCTGGGAAACCTGTTGCAAGGTTTGACCAAGGCTCAGTGATAACAGGAGGAAGAGAGCTATGCATGAAAATGCTCTGCTGACATCTGTGGCTAAAGATAATCTCCTTGAGACCAGTTACGAAGAAAACCTGTGCCCTGGACCCAGAAGACTCTGGGATCCCATTTTCATGCATTGCAAATGACCAGAAATCTGGATGCACTGGTTGACCGTTGTCCCCAGTTGTATCTTGTGTTGATTTGGTGTTCTGAGGGGTTGACTCTCCATTGCCTCTTGCAGCGTGCAATTACTGTCACCCATGTGAGCGCAGAGTGCCTATCTTCTCAATTAAGGATGCTTTTATATATTAACTATACCTGCAAATATAACAGAGCGCATGTTTTGGCCAAGAATTTGAGAGCTAAAAAACCATTCAACAGGATTTATGTTTACAAACCACTGAGTCAAACGGAGTGAACTCAAATGTGATGGACACTTCAAGAAATGGCTGAGATGGGATAGGCCATGATTAGCAAGACGTAGCAGAACGGGTTTTAGTAGCTGTTAATACATGCCAAGGTTTGTTTTAACAACTGGGCGCCATAAATGCACTTGGAAACACGCTAATTAGTCAGCTGTGCATAGGCTCAGAGGTTTTATTATGATTTCTCTTAAATTATTTGCTCAAATCAAAAGAAGTTCTGAGTGAGTTTGACTTTTTTTTTTTTTTTTTTTAGTTCAAAAATTCTTCATTGCGAGATTGTAAGGAACGTAGTACCATTGCAGAAGCACGCCAAAAATCCTCTGGCTCTCTAAACCCAGCTCTCCTGATTGCATTCTCAAATTATGCAGCATGTTATTAGGGGAGGGCTCAGTCCTGCAGCCAGGAAAAAGAAAAAAAACACTTTCCCTTCAAAATCCCCCTTGAATTAAATACGAACACACAAACCAGGGCTGGAAATCGTCTTGCACACCCGCTCCCGAAGAGGGTGCCCCTTTCCTGCAGCACCTTGCTGGCGAGCTGGGGGCGCAGTGGGGGGACGCCGGCCGGGTGGGGAACCTCCTGCTGGGGAGGCGGTGGTTGGGATCAGCCCCTGGCCTGCTCAGACCCATCCCGTGGCTCTGGGTGCGCTCAAGGCGCTGATCCAGAAATGGGAGGCACCCGTAGAGTTTGCTTGCAGGAATGGGGGACTTTTGGGTTGACAGGGCTGGGGTTAAGGGTGTAAGCTGTGCTCCAGTCCTTTACTGGACCCTCCCAGTGCTGCTTCCATGAGAAATGGTTCTGCTGAAGCCTGGGGACTGGAATTACTTTGATATAAGGGAGATAATCTAAAAAACAAAATACATTAATTGCACGGAAGCACTAATATTCTACTGTTTCCCAAGCGCTAGGGAGATTTCCTTCTGCTCTTTCTCAAGGTGTGTCTCCAGAAGGAAATATATTCTGCTCAAAATGATTAATTGTATGTCATCTCTTGGAGCAAACTGGCCTTGAATTAGTTTAGGGAATGCTAATAGTAATTTATGAGGCGGGATGAAATTAAGACAAAGGCCAGGATATCAGCTCCGGTAGATTTTATTCCTTTAAATCATTGGCACTGCCTGAGCTGTACAGGAGCTGCAGATGTGATATGCTTTATATTATTATTTATTTGGTTTTTAAGTTGTAAAGAACCTTGAAACTGAAGTACTTCACATCTGCTGGTCTGGGCACCCGCTCCATGGAGCTCTGGACATGGGGAAGGTGTTGTGAGGTTCAGTGAATTGGGTTCCCTATTTGTGAACATCCCCAGCTTTTTATTTTCTTCCAACCGGGCTGATGTGCGATCGAAGTTCAGCCGTTTGCAGTTGTGTGTGTGTGGGGGAAGATGTTCGATACGTACGTTACGAGCGCACGATTTTTGAAATGTATTTCTTTTACAAACGCCCGTTAGAGAGGCAATAGTGGTGTAGATCCAGCTCATTCCCAGCCGAAGGCAGCGACAGTCTGTGCCATCAGTTTTCAAAATGCCCATTAATCTTGGGGAAATAAGAGGTTTATCATATCCGTTGGTATGAAGATCGCGCCTTACTGATTTAAGGCCTGACTTCTTGTACCTTTCGGCATCTGTTTATGTATTTGCAAATGAGTATAAATTACCTCAATTGCTCTGTCACCTGACGTAGTCTTTAAATTCATACGGTATAAATCTTTGAGTGAAAGATTGGCGAAGCAACAACGTTCACACAGGCAGGACATAGCTACTTAGCCAAGCTGCTGCTTGGAAACTTTTGGAAATTGGAGGGTAACTTGTGGCTAAATCCTTGCTGATGGGTTGCCTCGAGAGCATTTATAACCTAATTCAATTGTTTATTATCACTGATTAGAATAAATCAATATTTCAATTCAGTTCTCGGAATCTGGCTCCTTATCATTAATGTTGAGTGAAGTTTTGGCCGGCACATGACGATAGAATTGCCCTAAAAACTTTAATTAGCTACCATCAAAATACATGTGCTAATACATCCTGTGTTGCCAGTGGTTATTGTTTGCTCAGGGACTGGAGCATCTCCCCTACGAGGAAAGGCTGAGGGAGCTGGGCTTGTTCAGCCTGAAGAGAAGGCTGAGAGGGGACCTCATCAACACCTACAAATATCTCAAGGGTGGGGGTCACAAGGACGGAGCCAGACTCTTCTCAGTGGTGCCCAGCACCAGGAAAAGGGGCAATGGGCACAAACTGAAGCAGAAGAGGTTCCAGTTGAATGGGAGGAAGAACTTGTTGACTTTGAGGGTGCCCAAGCCCTGGCCCAGGCTGCCCAGGGGGGCTGTGGAGTCTCCTTCTCTGGAGATATTCAAAGCCTGCCTGGATGAAGTCCTGTGTAACATGCTCTGGGAGAACCTGCTTTAGCAGGGGGGTTGGACATGGAAGGGACCTTGGGAGATCATCTAACCCCTGCCATTCTGGGATTCTGTGACTTAGCTGATGCTTAACAGGGAGCCAGCAGGTTGATGGTACATTCTGGGGATCCGTGGTCATGGGAGCAGGATGATGCTGAAAGGTCCCTGTGGAGCTCAGGGTCCTTCTGAAGTGAACTCTGCTTTCCCTGCTGGACAAGGTGGAGTTAAAAAACAAGAGTATTTGCTACACAAGAAGCTGACTAAAATTTTAGTTGTACAAGCCCCCCAGAACTGTGGCCAGTTGGTGGTGTTTCTAAGCCCCCAAATCAGAAAAGTGTTGGGGATTAATTTTTATCTGGACAAATCAAATGCAAGCCTGTTGGACCAGGCTGGAAAAAAAAAGGCCTTCTCCAGTGGCATATTGGGAAAATCCCACCGTTGGCCCTGGCCAGCTCCTGGTGATTGGTGTTTAGCAGTTCAGTGATGTTTTACTGTAAAATATATCATAAGATTATGAGTTTTATCTAAATGCTCTTTTTGTTTGATGTGCTCCCATCTTCTTTCCTGCTTTTCAGGGGTTCTTGTGCTGACTTTCTTTGTGAACAGATTCCACGTGAACACCATCACCAGCAAAGACCAATTCATTATAGCGTACGGGGGTCTGCGAGGAGCCATTTGCTTCTCTTTGGTTTTCTTGCTTCCTGACTTTCACAGAAAAAAGCTCTTCATTGCAGCAACAACCGTTGTCATCCTCTTCACTGTGTTCGTACAGGTAAAAACAATCTCGGTGTCACCAGCAGATGTAAAGAATGAGCGTGATTTTTTATTTTTTTTTTTTTCCCCAGACAAATAACCAGTACTAAACCGGTAGATGGATACAAGGATTTACCAGTCACTAAAACTTTTCTTCCATCGAGTGGTTAGGCATACAAAAATTTAAAATTATTACTGAAAGAGGCAGAAGGTGTGAGAACGTGTCACGCGTTGGCGAGGTTGACTAGCAGTTGTTGACTTACGACGTGTGCATGGTAACTTGTCCCACCTTTGATCTGGTCCATCCATATTGGGGTAGCAGCGGTGAAGATTGGGAGGAATGATGCTGACATAGATGTCCTCTCTGAACTAGTGCCTTTACGTGTTTTATGTGAGAGCAAAGCCAACACACATCAACTGCTACAACTCGTTTGCTCTTTGAGTAAGGTAAGAACCACTTGTTATTGTAGGCCTTGTCATGAAACGAAATGCTACCCGAGCCGTGCAGTAATGAAGGTCAGTTTTCCTGATCCCAGGGGTGGGAAGATGGAAGAGACTGGAGATGCTCCAAAACCTCTGAACGTGGGCAACAAGAATTTTAAGAGATTTATGGTTTTGGTAGTTCATAAGTGAGACAATTCAAAGGGACCTAATTTTGAAGGAGTGACTTCTTAACATTTTCTGGGAATGAGTTCCATGTTATTGGGGCATCCAACAGCTGAAGCAAGAGCAGTCAGTAGTTATTTATCAAATTATTTTGTATGTATGTGTGAGATGTATTTACGTTCATGCAGCAAAGCAGCTGCAGTTATTTTATGACGATGCAGCAGGAGGGGGATTGCTTTAACTCTTCCACTGGAAAAAAAATTTGGGTGTGTTACTTGTTGTAAAAGCAAGGAAAATTGGAAGCAAAGAACAAGGTCATAGCACGTTTGATTCATTTGCCTCTAATTTTTCTTTTCTAACCGATCCCCAAGCCCTGTTGCTACCTGCTTTCTCTTTCTGCCCTACCAATTCTTGGGTTTTTTCCCACCCAGTGGGAAAGGTTCTCCCAGTGAGCGCAACCTGCCCGCATTTTGGGGTGGCTGTGGACGTGGTAACCCCCCGTGGCCAGGGTGGGAGAGAGGGACCCTCGCAGCACTGGTTGCTCCAAGATCTTGGGTTTATCGTTTAAAGCAAGAATGTACTATTTTATTTTTTATTTAAAGAGTGATTTCTGCTGTGGGCGTTTTTGCAAAGCCCAATCCTACCGAAAAGCTGTAGGAGCACCTCTGCAGCTTGAGTCGCTCCTGGGGAGCGTTTGGGACCCTGCCTGCAGTTGCACAGGGGGCAAGGACCCCGGCTGGTCGGCTGGGGTGGGGGCAGAACTTGCTGCTGGTATCGTTCTCTTTACTAACGCACTTTTGTTTTTCACGGATTCTGAATTAGCACCCCTGCAGGTGTGTGATGGAGAAAGGTGTTCCCTCCCCTAGGCACAGGCTGAGGTTTTAGGGAGTTTCTGTGCCTGAGGGTGCAGGGAAGCCCTGCTCCAGGAGCAAGCAGCAGCTCTCGGCATTGCTGTGACACCTAGTGGCAAAAGCATTCCTGCAGCCTTCTGTGGGATGAAGGTTTTGGATGTGTCTCCCTGCTCTTCTCTGCCCAGCAGAGAGTCTGTAAGGATGAGGCTCTTTGTGGGATTTCTCTGAAATACGCCTTTTAGTTCACCTGGAAAACGCTGTCACGTTGGAAGGAGGATGGGGTGGAAAAATTGGGGTCATCTGGTCCCGAAGCAAGCAAGGCTGATGTCTACCTGCTGTGCTCTCTCCCAAAAAGTTAAGAGTGGGTCTCCATGGGGCTGAAGCAAGTGGTTTGGGGGTCTGGGAAAGATGCCGTGCAGAAAGCTCCCTGGGAGCTCCTGCTTGAGGGCGTGAGGTCCATGCAGAGCTGCTGGCCCGGGGCTGCCCTTGGACGGAGGGAGCAGAGCGGCCGCTGGGGCCTTGGGAGATGGTGGGTCATGGTGAAAGCTGCCCCATGGCTGAGCATCACCCCACGAGAGCAAATTCCTTCCACTTGGCCTCCTTAAACCCCTTGAGGATGAGCGTTGGGCACCTGGGCAATGTGGCGAGTTGGGGTTGACTCTGCTTCCCCACGGCCACCAAATCCACATCATGAGCTGAAAAAATGGTCAACAAGTGTGACGTGCTGATGGGCTTGGAGCTGGGACCCGCGGGGCAGCTGGACCGGGGGCAGTTTTCAGACTGAAAAGAGAGAGCAGGGGCCAGGGGTGGGGGTGGGGGAGCGTACTTAGGTGGAGGTTGACAAGTTTTAAGATGCAAATGTGGGTCAGAAATTGAAAAGATACGGTCACTAGGCACGTCCGCTCATGCAGAGACGCTCTTGAGTCTCAGACAAAGGTTGTTCTAAGGCAGCAGCTCCATTCTGCCAAGGCTTCGGAAAATCCTTCCCAGGACTGGGAAAAGGGCTTTTGTGTAACCTCAAAGCTCAACTGGTGATGTCATCTCCATGCGAAAGGGTGAGAGTTAAACAGGGTCCCCCGTGGGTACGTGTCGGCGGGGCGACCCCTTGACCTTCAGCCATTCAGCGGGAACACAGCGTCTATAAAAGCAGACTTTGCTCAGGCTCCAGATACCTGCAGTATTGTGTAGCTGAGGCCACCATGAGAACGGGGCGGGGGGAAAAAGTAAGCTTGCTTTAAAAGCTGAACCAGAAAGATGTTGCTGGAGCTCAGCATGGGAAACGTAGGTAAATGTAACAGAAGCGAGTATTAAGGTGAACCTTCAGGAGTCCTACAGCTTCTGAAGTCTGCGGCACTGCTGCCAGCCACATCGATGGATGTGGGATTGTAGAGCGAGTATCTTTAATATCCCAGCATCTTTCATGGTGCTTGTCTCTTTGGGTGGGAAGGACAAGTGAAATATTGGCTATAAAACAGCATCTGTGGATAGTGGACTTTCTTCTTGTTGTTGTTATCTCGTGCAATAAGTTTTCTTTATACTCACAGTGGTATCGGTGCAGACTTGGTGGGGGCTGTCTGTGTTAAGATAGGACAGAAACTAGGGGTGAGATGATTTACGCCCTTGTAATCTGGCCAAGGCCAGCAAGGCATCTTGTCGGAGCACAAACCCGCTTCATTTTCATGGAAATCTCGACCACTCTGTGAAAACCTTGTGCTACGCAGGCTAATGACCAACATGTAAGCAGCTGGGCTTGTCCATACATGGGTCTATCAGTGCGTTACAAAACCCAGGGTGCTCATCTATTTTGGCATAACTTGGTTGCATAAGGCTCTTCCCACAACGAGCCTGGTTAATAATTTTGAGAAGGTTGACTGAGCGACTGTCAAGTCCTCGGAGCTTCCAGGCAGGCCTGGATATGCTCCACATAGACCAGAAAGTCCTCCAAGTTGCTGTGGGCTCGTCTGGAATGTCACAAAAAGCCCTCATTGTTCTGTCTTTCACTGCGGTTTAAAAATGAAATACCACGTTCTCCATTTGAAGTTCACTCTCTCTCAGCCTGTTGGCCTCTGACCTCTTCCATGAAATTGTTAGCAAATATTGTGAAGAGGTTGGTTGGGGTTTTTTTCTTGTTTTTTGTTTGCTGCCTACACTGACCCATCAGCTACTGGATTGCTGGCAGCAGAAAAACTTTGTGTGAGCCATGATAGAGCCATCAGCATCAGGTGATGTGCTTCAGATGAGTAAACCCTGGTGGTTGGAGGAGCATCACAGGGGACCTACAGGTGTGGGATTCAGGAAGGACCAAAGGAATTCAGGTGTCTCTAAATTTGGGAGTCCTGGTCACAAAACTCCAAAATGCCACTTTAAAATTTCAAGCAAATGCAGCTGACTACCCAGTGAAGGCAAGAGACCAAATGGCATAGTCTCTACTTAATTTTTGTAATATCCATTATTTCTGAATTTGTGAGTTTTATGTTGTTTACTCTGAATAGCGATGCATTTTTTATTGCTATTAGCTATTAAAATGACACATTAATTGTTTCTGCAATTAAAAATGTGTTCAGCTCTCCTCCGTGCCAGCATTTGTGACATTCAGAAGTCATAAACATCAACCACTCCATCATTTTTGCTGTAAACATGTCCTAGAAAAGTCATTTCATACCCAAGCCAGCCTTAGAAACGCACCACAGCAGCACTTTAGAAGTTCTCTCCTGAGGCTTAAAGGGCATTAAAACTCTTCCCTTGACCCTTCCCACCAGGTGGATGCTTTTATTAGTAAACTTAGCCACCGGCTAGCCATCAAAGATCGTTGGAGTAATGATCTGTGACACATAATACTCAAAAAGTTAGCAGACAAATGCTGGTGGAGGCTGCGCGCTGCGAGGTCTCAAGGACTATTGGCGTTTCAGGCATTTGAACTCTGAACGTTTCAAGCCCCTTTCCATCTGGTAGGCTACAAGCAAGAGCAAACCACGGGCTCGACCTTGAAGTTATTGGCCAACTTTTTGTGGTCTTGGAGATGCCAGCTGAGGAGAGCGGAGCATTTCTCCTCTCTGCCTACCCCCACCCTGAAGCCTGTTTGTGAGCTCCTGGTGACACTGAGAACACTTGATGTGAAGAAAAGGCTGATTTTGGTGTTTGTGGTTATGCTGCAGGGAATGACCATCCGTCCTCTCGTTGACTTGTTGGCTGTCAAGAGGAAAAGAGAAAGCGCTCCCACAGTAGGAGAGCAGATCCATATTCGGGTAAGTGAGGCACCCATCAGCACATGGCCAGAGCTTTCTGATGGGCTTTGCCGATAGCGATATGGTCCTTCTGAAATGTGGTGAGCCTCCAGGGGCTCTGCAGAGCTGCAATTTTACCTGAATCCTCTGCAGCTCAGTCCCTTTCCAGGTTTGAAGTCCTATGCAGCTTCCCAGCCGTGGGTTATTATTTGCATTGGAATAGCAGCCACCGACTCAATCGAGCTGGTGTTGCTTTAGGTGGTGCACAAATGTGCCAGGAAAAGAAAATTGCTCGCCCAAAAGTTTATTACCAAACCTAACGCCAACTTCTCTGCTTCTCTGAAAAGAGTAAAAGAAAAAGAAAATAAGGCTTGGTTGCTTTCAGGGTTGGGATCTTCCATGTGTTCGCCAGTCACTTCACCACCATCAGTTTGGATATTTTTGCAAAAAAAAGTTTAGAAAAAGGAGGGTAAGGAAAACACTGTATTGGAAGGAACCACTGCAGTCACCGTAACCCAAGGGTTAGTTCACCTTGCTCTCGCCATCCAAACGTTGGCCTTCCTCTTTACAGAGGACTTCTCCAGAGGGTGAGCCAGCTCCATGAGAAAGCACAGCACTCTGCACACCTAGCTGAGGCTCAGCACACCTAGCTGGAGGGAAGCTTGGCTGGATCCCACCTCGATGATATTGGTGCACAGAGGAACACATCAGAGAGGCTTTGCACCAGCTCTCCTTCAGCCTGAGACTTACAACCTGATAGGGAGCCCTGGGCTGGGATTTTTAATGCGGTGATACCCTGCATCCAATGTAAAAATAATGTTTCTGAATCTAATTGTTTATGCCCAGTCACATTTCTGTAGGTACGGCTCCTTCGGGAATATTTTTGTCGTCTTTTTGGATAGCTAGACATAAAGACAATAGGTCTGAGGACATTTATAAAAACTGTTTGGCACCCTCACAATTAGGTTGTATTACAGGGCTTTGTCTGAGGTTAACAGAACGGTTCAATAGGCTGAAGAGGCTTTTCCCATCGTGAACAGAGAATACTTTCTTCTTTTGTTAGCGCGTGAATAGTAAATCATCTCCGGAAATGTGTTTATTAGGAAATGTGAGCTGAAAATTGCTGTGTACCAATTAAGTTAAGTAGAGAAGGTAACTGCAGATAGTTGGAAAGCAGGCACGCAGAAGCCAGAAGCAGCTTCCTTCTGCAAATGTCTTTGGATAGCTGGAATGTTCTTGCTCTCCAGAGTGATGGTCAGTTGGGGGGGGTCATCTGTCGATCCTCAGCCCATACAGCAGCTAACAGCAACGTCAGGCCTCTAAACCTGCACCAGGCTGCGGGGCTGAGGGAGCCGCTCCGAAACTCTTCTGGCTCTGACCCCACGAAAAAATATATATTTTTTTTAAAATGAGAGCTGGGGGAAGCTCCAGGGACATCAGCACCTGAATCTGGAGGGGCATGGTAGAGCAGAGGCCTCTCCCAGTTTAGAGATGCCAATAGGAGGGAAGACAATTTGGGATATTACAGAGATTTAACTTCTAGGTGGAACAATCAACCTGTCCAGGATTTTTCGTATAATTTCAAGCAATAATAATGTTTTTGTATGAGGCACGTTATGGCCAATGATTTCCTTTAGTGGGAAGCGCCTGGGGGAAGGCAGCATTTATTACTCAAGTCGCAGCATCGTCTGTCTGTTATCTACATCTACATCCTGAAGATGCTGACCTCCTGAGACAAATAGTTCTCAAAACCCTCAATATGAGCATTTCCTGCTCATCAAGGCCCAATGTGCAGGACGTGCAAGCCATCAACCCTCCTGTACATGTCCTAAAGAGCAGATCCACGTCCCTCAGTGGTTATTCTTTGCTCGCACAGACCTGAAAGCAAGCAGCCAAACCACTTATTGCTACTCCAAACCTGAGGGATACGTGTGGATGACTGGATGGGGAATTAGCCCGACATCCCCTCTTCTTGTTTACCGGTGCTGTGTACCAAGCTGAAAGCATCTCTCGTTTTGTCTGCTGGCTTTTGATGTTTGCAGACTGCGTTCATCGTGTATGCAATACGTGCAACCGGTGTATAGCAAAATCCTCTCTTCTGTTTAGTTCTTGGATCATTTGCTGGCTGGCATTGAAGATATATCTGGACACTGGGGACAGTATTACTGGAAAGACAAGTAAGGATTTGCCAAAATACAACTGTGTACATGTGTAGAAAAAAATGAGGCTGGTTTTGATTCCCTAAGCCCCGTTCATCCCTGTGGCACAGGGCGGGTGGCAGGGGCAGCTTTTCCTTGCCCAAAGTAAGACCAGGTTCTCGGGGAGCTTCCCCGCCTGCGGGTCACGTATGGTACTTCACCCTAAAAAGACTCCTCCTCTCCTACTGTGCTTGTCCCTTCTTGTCCAAAGAAATCTGCTGGAAATGGAATAGAATCATAGAATCACAGAGTGGTTTGGGTGGGAAGGGATCCCCAGAGGTCCCCCAGCCCAACCCCCCTGCAGGAGCAGGGACACCTTGAAACACATCAGGTTGCTCACAGCCCCGTCCAACCTGGTCTTGAATGCTTCCAGGGATGGGGCCCCCGCATGGCTTCAGCCTGTCCCTGCCTCTGCCCTCCTGCCTGTCCACCCGTGCGGGATTTGGGGACCCCAACCTGGGGTGTACAGAATTAACATGAAGAATATCAGCTTGCAGCAACTGCTTGCTGTGGACTGACAAATTATAGAGGATCCCTACTCTATTCGGTAGCACAGTGCTCAATGTTCATTCAGTTCTGGGAGATTGTACGCGTAAGAGATATTTAAAAAAAATACAAATAACATAAAATATACTAATAGCAATCTCCCAGGTTGAATTCCTTGGCTGTGCAGATGCAGCTAACTTCATGGTATGGGCTCTGATGAATGCAGCTGGCAGGGATTTAATTCAGAATGCCAGTGCTTGGAAGTGCCACTAGAGGGTATTGGAATTGCTGCTGCTGAGGAGCGTACAGCCCACAACAGCCAAACCTGAGCTGTCAGTGTTTGACACTGGCTACATCGTTCCCAAAAGTTGTGCTGTATTTGGGCCGAAAGTGAGAGGAAATGGCTCAAGAGGGAATCGGGCGGCGTTTAAATCTGTTGCATCCCTTGGGGCTGCTGCATGTGCTTGTAGTGCTTATAGTAGATATGTTATATAGTTATATATAGTAGATATGATAAACCTGGCACTTTGGGGAGGTTTTATTGTATTTGGCAAAGTTTTAATATCTTAGCTCGTGTACTGTAGTGCAGAAATAATTAGGGACTGACCTCTTGGACCACTGATTTCTGGGAAGAAGGTAATGGGCTATGGGCAGCCCTGGACTGGGACCCTGCTGGCTTGCTCAGGCCCAGTTTGGTGCTGAGGAGTTGTGGGAGGAGGCTAAACCAACCAGTCTTGGTTGTGTGCTTTTTTTTTTTTTTTTTCTCGAACAGATTAGAATATTTCAACAGCAAATACCTGCAGAAGATCCTACTTCGAGAATATGACCAGCCAAAATCCAGTATCGTGCTTCTCTATGAAAAGCTGGAGCGGAAACATGCCATCGAGCTGGCAGAAGCCGGGCAGCTGGGTCATGCCCCGTCTCACCCATCCTTGCTGTAAGTGCTCCCCTTTCCATCACTCCTCCCAACCCTCCCACCGGAGGGAATGAGTTACCAAATGCTTTGGCAAACTTCTCTGCCTCCCCTGCTCCTCCCTGCTGGGCTGCCCCCATGGGAAGGAGCAACAAAACTTGGGCAAATGCAAAGTAAACGCTGTTTAAGGATTAGTAGGCGGGTGTTAGCAACGATCAGGGGGATGAGCAATCTACTGGCATGGACGAACACAGCTTCTAGTTGTGTATGTGGAGGCTCACCCGTATCCACCCCCAAATTACACAGAAAGGGTGCTCTGAGGAAGAGGCTCTTGCACCATTTTTTGATGGCTTTGCACCCGCATGCATCCTGAAGGAACCAACAGCGAGAATGAGCATCGCAAGGTCAAGTATTCGCGTGTCAGAACGGCCACCTCCTCTCTCGCAGGCGGTTCTGCTCTGCCACAGCTCCCCATGGCTCCTTTACCTCCCAGGGAGCATGGGGATGGCACGGCTCTGCTGCCAATACCAAATGCCCCTTCTGCAGCCCGCTCCATCTGCAAGGATTAGCTGTCCGTCGCGTCCGCTGGCAGCGGGATCCGAAAGTGCCGCTGTGAGCACGGGGCTTTGGGGATGTGCCGGTTGTGCTGCTGTGCATCTTCCAAAATAAGGCATCCTGGTTTTTTTTTGGTTTTTTTTTTTTTTTTTTTTGCAGCAACGACAGGACTGTCATAACAGACAAAAAATTGGAGGATGCTCTGAATCCGGATGTCCTGGAAAACATACAGGAAATATTGGCAAGGAACCTGTACCGAATAAGGAGAACGGTATAACTCTTCCCTCGATCTGTATTTTAGATGTCCAATAACAAAAGTTATCTCCGTTATCCTAACAGCCTGAGCAGATGTTATGAATATTTACATAATTACTAATGATGTCTCTTTGTGAGCAGAGAATAGTTGGCTGTGTGAAGCCAGATCCAGTTTCCAAGTCAGTGGCACATTTCTGTTTGCAGCGTGACAGCTTTTGAAAGGTTCACCCAGTCAGCCTATAATTTCACGGAGTATTTTAGGCATCAGTACCCAGAACCAGAAAGGAGGAGCACATGGATCTTCAGGCATCAGGTTAGCAGATCCAGCACTTGCAGCAGCTCCTGGTTACCTACAGGGCAGAGGAGGGATTTTTTTTTTTTTTTTCCCCCATAGAAGAGAGCACGATCAGTGAGCTGTGAGTGAGAATTAATCTGCCAAGGTTTTAAAGCCGCTCGGCAGTTTTGCCATAAAACTGGTACAACTGGTAAATAGCAGAGAAACCTCTTGCTGTTTACAGAATAACTCATGAATAATCTGTCCGAGGCTTTACACGGCACCTAGGACTGTGCATTGTAATTGCTGTTCACATGGTGATACATGGAGCCTTATCCTTAAAAATCCACCTAAGCCTTTGTTTTACGGATTACGCACGAAATACCGAGTCCTTAGGGATGCGGCTGGTGTGGGCAGCTCAGCCCAGAGGGATCAACCACCCCCTCCCATCCCCTTCCTGAGCCGAGAGAAGAGACCAGATAAGCCTGGGATGAAACCTGTAGATAGGGTGAATGGGATGAAGATGAAGTCCTACCTCCTGTTTGCGCTTACCCCTGCCTAAATCCAGCCTCACCCCTTGTAATGACAGTTATTCCAGCTCCCACTGATGTTGGTGGGAGATTTACCTTTGGTTGGTTTATGGCTTTTGAAGCAGGATTTATGGTTCCTGCTGATGGCATGATTTATATACGAAGGTGAGGCCGATATAAAATATTGGAGGGCTGGGCAGAGCCGCTGAGGCTGAAGACACCTCGACTAGAGTAGTCGCACTAGGTCGGTGTGTCACCTGGACTAATGGAGATGCATCTCAGTCTTGTCATTCGGTGCTCGCTTGGGCCACTTTGCATGAAGAAGCAGAATTTGGAGCCCCGTCTTCCTCCTTTGGCTCTTCCCCTCCATCCCCACCTCTCGTACTTGGGTGGATCGGTTTATCCCCATAAGTAGGCAGGATGGTTATGGGGGGTTGGAGGACTCTGGAAGAGGCAGGCAGTAGTGAAGGGATGCTGCTGTGGAGGGAGGGATGGTCCCACCTCCAACAGCGGTCTCTCTGGTGCCACGTGCAGGGGCCGGCGTACAACAGGCACACCCTTCCTGGAGAGACCGAGCCCGTGGAGCGTGCCAAGGAGATCCTGATCCTCCGACACAAGAACCTGAGGGTGGAAACGAGCGGAGGCGAAGCAGCCAGCTCCACGAAGGAGGTAGGAGGGAGCGGGGAAGGCTTGGACCTTCAGAGACCATGCGCGGGCTGTTTCCCCATGCAGGTATAACAAGTGCTAGGAACAGTGCTGTTTATTGCTGGTGGTATTTCCTTTTAAAGACAAATCCTGTTGTCTTTAAAAAAAAAAAAAGTGTATCTCAATCCTAAATTGCATTCTAATGAGTAGGAAATACCAAGAAAAAAACCCAAAACCCAACCCAACTCCTGACAAACAAATGAACCATCTTGGGTGCAGCGCCGTTCGGCGCTTTGTGAACACAGGCTTCCATCCATGCTAGGAAAGTTATTTACTGAGCAAATGTTATTAATTTGGCTTCAGTCTGTAGATTCAGAGGTCTGTTTTTCCCATGTTTTCTTTTCTGGGAGATTTCGTTGCAGGCGGGAATTTGGGACACCCATTGTCAGCGCTCCAGATGGACTGTAAATATTTGAAACCGTTCAGTGTTTTTTTTCCCCCCCCCGACTCTTTTGAAAGGACAGAAGCATTATTGTGAGCTTTCCTATTTATTCTGGAGGTGAGGTTTTTGTTTTTAAAAGCAGCTACGGTTCTGGGCAGACCTGAAGAAAGTAAAAGAGAGGGAAGTGTTGCATACCGGATTCCGGGGAGAACCAGTTTAAGTCCAAATTTACCTCTGGCACAGCTCCACATCAATTCGCTTTCCAAATTAGAGGAGAAACGAGGTAAATACAATGTCTGTGGCTGGTGAAGACTTTCAGTAACTTCTCTGGAAATCGGTGAGAGAAGCTGGGCAAATGTTTCCCCATGGAAAGACGAAATGGCCAAGGAATAGTGCACGAGGAGCAGGCTTGGTCTTTTCAGTTCCTCCCATCCTCCGTAACTCTTACTCTAGAGGAAAAGCCATTAACCCCTTGGCCTGTATTTTGTTCCCAAAAGGTCAGCAGCAGTAATTGCTGAGCCATCCCTAAATTTCACCCACTTCTCCGAATCTTCAGTTTTGATGGCTTGAGCTAGAGCACCGTCCAAGTGCAGACTGTGGTCTCTAATCTGGGCAGCAAGACTCCATCACTGAGGAGAACGGAATGACCTTTTGAAAAGAAATAATTTATCTTTATTTAGATAGTAATTTTCCACGACAGCACGAGAACTCGGGACTGCCGCAGGCTTTCTTCCACTCCGATTTCTTTGTTCAAATGCCAGTCATTGAAGAGCCCACCAAGAACGGCAGTAACGCACCAAATGTTGCCGCTTCTCAGCCCTCCATTCACAGAAAGGTGTTCCGGCTCTTGCAAACAACTTAAAAGATTTAATTTGATCATTTACATGCTGATTGGTACTTACAATTCAAAATAGATAGGCAAGAACACGGCGTGCTCCTGTAGAACATTTGGTATAATTAAACTTCAAAAGAACAACATCAAACTCGGGCTGATTTTGAGCACGACGTTACATACTTTAAGGACATTTGATTGTTAACCCTTCTGCTCCTGCTTTCCCCTTCTCCGCTGCTCCCAGTAGGTACTGGAGTGCATTTGGTAGGAGGTTTCGCACCTTTGGGAAGACCATTTCTCCCGTTGCTTGGGATGCTTAGGGCTGGCCTTTCAGAGGACAGAATATTTTGCGGGGGGGGAGTTGCAAAAGCAGTAGAATTCACTCTACTGACTCATGGATGGTGGCTAATGCCCCGTGGGGTTGGCAAACGCTCCTATGGATTATGAGGAATGCCAATTTGATGCTTAATACTGTTGTCTCATAGGAGTCGTTTGTTGGTGCTGATTGCACCTCTTTACAGCAGCTACCTTTGCTTTGTGCCAGTCTAAGTGAAGCAGATGTAAACCCTGAGAGTAGATTCCCATGTGTAGGGTGACTCTGAGCCCGAGAAGCATCGCTCTGTGCCCGAAAGGAAAAATCAGTCGTGCTTTGTGTGATCCAGCAGCTTATCTGGTAATATTTTAGAATAGCTGCCTTATTTACTGCCAACAGAAATAAGGTGATGCCCCAAAGTGATGGGGTAATGTCCTACAAGAGCCCTGGAATAGTAGCAGGAGGTGGGAGGGTGGGTGAACGCTGTTACCTGACTCTGTAGGAGGACAGATTGCAGGATTCATCAGCAGAGAGAAGGAACGCCGTGCTAAAAAGTGGAGTTCAGCCCATTGAAAGCAGCTCAATATTTTAAATTTGGGGGGAAAAAAATTAAGCCGCTCAGATTTAGTTTCGTGCCAAGTTGACAAGCAAACGGCATTTTCCTGTTTAAGAAGAGAAATGAATGAAAAATATAGCTAGTTAGTGTTTGAGAGTTTCTAATTGTTGGATACTCCATCTTTTGGAGTCCCAAAGGGAAGGGTCTGGCCTTACAGGTTTTGAGTCAGCAAGAAAACCCCCAGACGCTCTCACACCAGGCATTTTTCTATTCTGCATTTCACCACGAGATGGAAGCATTACAACTGTGTTTGCAAACACAACTGGAAACCAAGGCACTGTGAAACAAAACTTCAAGCAAAGGGCAGCTGGAAACCCTCCGGTGCTGGTGCATCTCCCATTGCCAGTCTGTTGAGGAAAGCTTTGGCGATACGTTCCGTCAGTTAGGCTCTATCAGCTGAGTGAATAATTAAAAAATCCCTGTGGTTCAGTATAGAAACGCCACTTTTTCTGCTTGCTGCTGTCTGCATATACATTTTTATTTTTTAGTGAAGTTGCTTAGTCCTTTGCTGTTAAAATATGAAGCTGTTGTAGCTCAGTTAGATTCATCTCATAATTTATTAGGCGCTCGTTAGTCTTTTCCCCCTGTATCAGTTACCGAAAAACTAAGATACGTATGGAAGAGCACTTTTCCATAGGTCTGTGGCTCCACCAAGCTGGGGAGGAGCGAAGAGTGATGTTCATCTCACCTGATGGACAATCCATCTCTGTCCATAGTGGGTGAGGAGGAACCAGTGCCTTTGCCAGGACAGGCACTGGTCCATGGCCAACACCAGCCTTCGGCTGGGACAAGTCACCTCTTCCCTCTAACCTGGGTGGCTTTAGGTATCTTAGGAGTCTACTGCACTTTAGGTGCCTGCCTTTGCTTTTACAGTAGCCAGAGATGACTCTTAGGCTGCGTTAGAAGCCCCAGCCAAGGAGAGGTTGGAGAGTGAAGAGGGAAGGCAGAGAGAAGAAGTAAGAAAAGAACAATCCTCATCCCCCCCCCCCAGCCAACGGCTCAGGTTAAATGATTTACACCACGCAGAAAAACCCTGGCAAGGCTACGAGGTGACTTCAGACCTGAATCGCAGCCCAGAGGATTAACTCCAAGACCATCTATTTCCAGCAGAAAGTTCGCCTTCCTCTGCCTAAGGACAAAATTCCTGCTGAAGGCTGCTGCTTCCTGGAGCTGTGCATCACGCTGGCTCTGAAGGCCGTCTGGATTTTGGGCTTGCTTTATTTTAGGCAAGGATCCAGCGCAGACTACTCTGGCAGGGCAGTTTCTGAGACCCAGGATAGCTTTTATTTACCACCGAGCACCCAGAAAATCCTTGCACCTGTAGCCAGGCAACTTCATCCTCTTTTCTTCTGCCAAAAGGCGAGTACACTCCCCCAGAAGGAGCTTATTTGGAGCTGCCTGTAAGCCATGTGCGTAAATGACATACTGCCTTTGGTAATTATGTCGGAGCCCTTTCATGGAGCATGCTCTGAGAATCGTTAAATGCCCCTGGGAATGGCTTTCCAGGGACCGGGCGCTGCTGCTGGAGCCGGGAAAGCATTGTTATTAAAATGGTCAATAAAAGAGGGAACAAGGGATGGAGGGCATCGGTCCTCGTTAGGGGAGGGAGGAGAACGAACTGAAACAAAACAGAAAACCAGGCTGGGAGGTGTCCAGAGTTATTTTGGCAGTCTGGGTTTCTGGGCTGAGATGCCAAATCACAGCTGCGTAAGAGACTTATTCCCAGTTTACAGAAGCACTGAACAATCCAGGCAGCATTGTGCTACCTGATTTTTATTTTTTTTTTTTATTATTTTTTTTTTTCCTGGAGGATGGAGATTAGCACTGGAGTGAAAGGACAGGGAGCTCGTTAGTGCAAGCTCGTTACCTGCCTCCCTGGCCTGCAGCCAAGGTGGGGAACAGCCAAGGTCAGAAACGTCCATGTCCTGGGGATGGGGCTTTGCCTCCTGCACTCCCCTGCCCCGTCCTCCCCGCTCCGGGGCTGCTCCTTCCCATCCTATCTGCCGAATCGCTCCTGGAGAGCTCAGACCTCTTCCACCCATTCGAAACAAATCAGTGTCTGTAAATATTTCCTGCCATCTATTTGGTCTATTTTTAGCAACAGTTCTTTTTGTTTTTCTTGGCAAAAAGTAAAACAAATGCAAACGGAGTCCTTGGGGATTGCAAATGGCTTGTTTATGAAGCATGAGTGTCATTAACAGACTTGCTAGCAATCTTCATAAATGTGTTAAAGTACTTTTCTTCCTTAATCACAGAAGGATGATTCCTACTCGGCACAGGGCGACTCCAGCACGCAGCCCAAGCTGTGCCGCTCCTTCACCGGTAAGCTGGGGAGCTTCCCTCCCACCCCTGCCCGCCCTGCCCTGTCCTGGTGGGATGGTCCAGCCGGTGGCAGGGGGGATGTGCCGGGGTCCGTGGTGTGTCCATCTCAGGGCTGGGATCTGTGAGAGAGCCAAGGCAAAGCCTCCTGCCCTCCCTACCTCACCATGGGAAGGCCTGGGCTCTATGTGTTGCAGGCTGGTGGCTGCAGCCAGGGTGGCCAGGGCATCATCCAGCCTGGGGGACAAAGTGGGGCTCCGTAGATGAGCATCACGAGTGAGCAAGCAGAGCTCAGAGCCTTCCCAGCCCCGGTGCCCCATCCCAGCCTGACCCGAGACAAGGTTCAGCGTGTGCTGGGATGCACGGCTGGCAGGGAAGGTGCTCCAGGCAGCTACCTGGGGGCAGGCAGCGGTGCTGGGAACCATAGCAGCAAGAAATGCGTCCCAGTCCAGGTGTCTGACCTCCTTATTACCTGTGTGCTGCAAGGGGGTGTGTGAATTTACAGAATTTTTGTCTCTCCCATGTCCAGCCAGGCAAGCATTTGAACCCGGTACCATTCTTCATATTCCACCAAGCACTAAGATGTTTGGCAGTAACTGCAGATTGTTCTGCCTATGGTGACACTAATGCATAAACTAAAACCTTATAAAAATGAATGATACTCCAAAACATGAAGTGCGTGCCCAAATGCTTTCCAAAAATTAAGTTCTGTTTCTTTTGCTTGTTAAATATTACTGAAATGCAAGTGGTGGTTGAAGGTGGAAAACCATCAGAAGTGGTGGCTGAAGGTGGAAAACCATCAAAAGTGGTGGCTGAAGGTGGAAAAACCATCAAAAGTGGTGGCTGAAGGTGGAAAACCATCAAAAGTGGTGGCTGAAGGTGGAAAAACCATCAAGTGGTGGTTGAAGGTGGAAAAACCATCAAGTGGTGGTTGAAGGTGGAAAAACCATCAAGTGGTGGTTGAAGGTGGAAAAACCATCAAGTGGTGGTTGAAAAGATGCACTGTTTGTTGAAAATAATGTAAAAAAAAAAAAAAAAAAGTTGCCTCCTAATATGGGCTGAGATAGGTTAAGGTGCTGGGTCTAAACTTGCTAAATGAAGAGCCATGGAATAGCTGGCACCTCCTCTGCACAGAGGTGTCTCACTACGGGTGTGCGAGGGCAGATGGAAGGAACACGATTGTGTGGCATTTGTGGGCTCATAACATGGAGCTCTGCTGGGGATGTAGCTATTTTATTCCCCAGTTTATAATAAACATTTAAACTATGTTCTTCCTGAAGGAAAACACGAGTGTAAGCAGAGCAAAGTGATAAAAAGCAATGTTTCTGAGTGGGTTTTGGGTTGGGTTTTTTTGCCCCAGGGAAAATGCAAGCACAACAGCCCCCGACGTACCCGCATCTTGAAGAGCTATGGTAAGGTGTAGTCACTGGTAGGAATCTTTGTCCTGCAAAGTTGGTGGTGGGGACTGAAAAAAGAATTATGATATTGATCCAGCTACGTAACATATTTCAAAGTATGAAATAGCGGGAAAAAAAAGACAATTTAAACCCTTTTTCTTCCATTGAAACATTGATCTTCTGCTTTATAATTGAAAAGTGATCCTTGCAGCGGAACAGCCCATCCCCAATGAGCAAATGGCCACCTCAGTAGCTCTCAGCATTTCTTCGTTCCTGTTGACCCACAAAGGAGAACATTTCTCATCCGAGTTGATGTTTTTCTCTTCCTGCAGTGGGGAATGTGGAAAAGGTTCAGGAAGTGCAACGGAACCGGTCGAAGTCGGTGTGTGTCATCCCACCGCCGCAGCCCGGCGGTACGGCCTGGGGTGAGAAGAAAGAAATGGAGAAAGAGCTGACCTTGGAGATGTAAAAGCAGAAGTGGTGCTGCTGGCTTCCCACGAGGGATGGGACTCTGTTTTGTGGATGGCTACTATACATGTAGATAATGTAAATAAGATGCATATTGAAAGGGACAGGGCAAAATATCCCGAGTGGTTTGCAGGGAAACACGAGCTCTTGCTGCACAACGCTGGGTTTGTAACAGGGACCAAGGGGGAAGATGCACAGCTGAGCACTAGCAAGGCAAGGTGTAATGTCTGAGAGAGAATTGCTAAGAAATGTCTAGGCAAAATTAATCTGTTCAGCCTGGGAAAATTGCTGAAACTGTCTCCAACTGCAAGAAAGGATGTTTTAATAAGGTGAGATATCAGATCTTCTCATTAGTCAGCGGGGATAGACTAAACAGCGGGGAGCATTTAGATTATATGTTAGGAAAAACTTTATAATCTCGAGGAGGGTTTTATTAGCGATGGAGCATGCCACCAAGAAAGAGAGCAGAAAGAGCAAAAGATCTCTTTTGTTCCTCGGGAACTGACGGGTCCTGACTATGAACGTTAATCACGTGAAGTCCAAAGTTAAATCATGTAGTTAGATAGGGCGTCGTGTCCTACCAGAGGGACCGTCCCACACCTCGACGCAGTTCTTTTAATGAAAACTTCCTACAGCTGCGTTAAAAGGGGTAAATATATTCTTACTGATTTTTTTTAAAAATTATTTAAAGAGTGGTTCACCTCAAAAAAATAAAACGGGGAAGCTCCAAATCCAGTGGCGACACCAGGAGATGAGTGTGCCAGCCCTTAAATAGATGGGCAAGGCTCGTGCCATGGGGGGTTGGCTGCAGCAAGCCTGTGAAGGCTCTCTGAGATGGTCTCTGCTGCCCTAGCCGGGAGCTGCAGGCTCAGGGGAGGTTTGAATGTGTCTCCTGAGAAGATGCAGCAGAGAGAGGGACCCAAAACCTCGCTGCCGTGGAGCGCTTCTGCCAGGAAAGGTGCGATCCCCTTTGCCGAGCAGATGCAGGTAAACTCCAGGGACAGTGCCGGAGGAAGACGGATATCTCCACATTTGGGTAATTTTCCTTGAAACTCCAGGTAAGTGTTCAAGCCTCTGAATTCTTGTCCTTAGCTGAACCTGACAGGGTAAGCTTTAGCATTGCAAACATCGACAGTTTTCTTTCTCCTCCCCTTCCTCTGCATTGAAGGATCTAAGAGTATTTAATCTGAGCAAGCGGCATTTCCTGAAATAAAAATAAAAGAAACTGTAGGAATTCACATACTCCCCTCCATGATATTTTTGGACTTTCAGAGCCAGTCTCCTGTGTGCAGAAATACTCCGTTAGGAGACCACTGCCGGGTACGCTGGGGCTTTCATTTTAAATTAAAGACATAAAATTGTGCATATTTGCTTTGCGATGACACGGAGGTCTCGTTTTCATTAGAACAAACTTCTTTACAGTGTCCTGCCATAGGCTGATGTAGTTCATTTTGACTCGATGGCCACCCTTCGCCGGCCCCGTTCACCTCATTGCAAGTGAGGCTGGGTCCTTTTAGCCTTACGTGTGTATTTTGCGTGCGTATCTACATATAGGCACGTATTTGTTGATTTAAGTATAAGTCCAGTGTTGTCTTCTGTTACTTTATTAAAATCTTGGTTTGTTTCTTGGTTTAATCCGTCTTGCATGGGGGTCGTGAGGATTTGTCTACATTTTGGTTAGAAAACTGCCCATCTTTGAGTACGTTGTAATGTACAACGTAGATGAATATGTTGTAACGTGCTACGTTTCTATTTCAATTAAATACGCTGTGTCATGAGACCATCTAAGAGTTATTACCTCCTTTGCGTCTGCGACGCGCTCACGATGCCGTCACCGGTGGCTGGTGACACGTGCGGGTGTCTCTCCGGGTGCCATCGGTCGGGCACAGCAAAGCCAGCAGATCCGCTTGGAACAGCGGCGCGTTCAGCTCTGCCCCGCGCAGCCCTCGGTCGGCGATCGCACGATCACGAGCAAGGCAAGAAATTGCAATGAGTGAGAAAAACGGTGGGCGCAAGCAATTGCATGCAAGTGAGAGGAAAAAAAAAAAGTGCTGAATCTGAAAATCCCCGGCTATCTGGGGTTGAAACCTCTGCTGTTTACCTGCAGTTCAGTGTCCGCAGTGTTTAAAATTTCTCCTTAAGTTCTGCATAATGAATAGCTGTAGAAAGGTTTACTACGATGGGTCCTTTTTATTCTGTAGCTGGAGAGCAAAAAGGAAAATAAATAAAGTTGCTTGCCAAGGAGTTCTTAATTTATTGTTTTTTTTAATCAGGGATAGAAACTTTGTAAATCCCTTGGCCAATTCTTGCTTTTTTTTATTTATTATTATCATTATTTTTGGCTTCTGAAGTCTCTTGCTCTTGTCTGAAACATCTGAGTGTCTGTACCGTCTTTGTCTTGTACAGCATCCCTCGTGCTTCTGGGCGTTGGGTACTTAAATAACGATCTTGAGTTTCCTGTCATGTAAAATGAGTTTTCTGCAATATTATTATGGGCTACCAAGGACCTTGTCAAATGGTCGCTGTTTTGGCACGTGTAGATTTCTTTGTAGTAGGCAACAGAACCGGTTGGAAAAATCAGGACGCTTCCAGGAAACGGAACTGAAATTTTATCTGATGTGGAAAAAAGAAAAACACCACTTTGCTTGCCTTTTTTTTTTTTTTTGAAATTGCAGGTTTTCATCTCACTTCAGCACAACCAGAGACACTTTGATGCTAGGATCTCCCACCTTCTAGCAATTCCAGATGTTGCTCGGCTCCAGGTGTGCGGCTCAGCGGCTCGTGGCTGCTCCAGCCGGCCCCGCGTCCCTGTGCACATGCAGGGGCCAGATCCTGCGCGGATCCCAGCCCATTAATCCCTTCCAACTCTGCTTTGCAGTGCTGGGCCCATAACTACCTCTCTGCTGTATTAGCAATTTGCTCGATCTGCAGAGAAGACAATATTCTGCGCAGTACATACTTTCCCAGTGAGTCACTCTGCCCCAGATTTAACCTTCTAGATACTATGGATTTTTTCTTAAAGTTTCTTTACAGAATATAATAGCACGGCTAAAGCTTTCATGAAGTATTTTCCAGTTGCTTCGTGGCCAAGCCCTCTGACTAGTATGTATTTCAGCCCCAGAATACCTTTGATAATCTTTGCCAGTATCCAGTGTTGGTGGTCTTAAAATTCTACAACCGAGTGGAAAACTGTTAAATGCTCCGGCTTCAGAGCATGCCTAATTAATTCTTTCCAGGGTTTTAGTCCTTTAAAAAGTGTTAAAAACATGGATTCAGTGTATCATTGAATATTGCATGGTTCTGTGGAAATAAATTGCATCGGTTTGATTCCTTTAGCGGTTCGGAGAGTTATTGCTCTGTGCTTACTCTGGAAGTTTACAGGAGTCTTTTGAAAGTTAAGGTTAAAAGAGGCAAAAGTTGCTAATGATGGGGAGTGGTGAGAGCCCAAAAACTACATCAGAAAAATCTGGGCACGTAGACCAAGCAGCCGCCTCTAAAAATCCAGCTATAAATCTCCCTGGCACTCGCAACTCCAAATAACGTTTCTGTTCAGTGCATGGACTTTATTTTTATTTTTATTTTGACCAGAAAATCACACTTGTGTTTATTTTATTTCTCAACTGCTTAAGGAGATTATCATGGCTTAATCCTGGAAAGTGCTGGCAACACTTGAGAAGCAGGTGAGGCAAATTTGAGCTTTTTTTCTCTCCTGAGATCAAGTACTAGGGGTATCCAACCTCCTAAGAAACGTTAAGGATCTTTCAACATCCAGGCTTATGTGCTTCTTCCAAGAGACACGTAGACGGGAGAGGTGAAAAAGGAGCATGTGGTGGAGACGAACTGGTGATTATAATTTTAATGCACGATTAAAGGGGCAAATGCCAACGGGGATATCTATTCCTCTCCCTTCCCACGCAGTTCATGCTGGGGGGGGTTGCTCTTTGCAAAACCACCCAGAGATGGTGGTGGCGTTTCCAAGGTGACGTTGGTAGCGGTTGGGTAGCACTTGTTGTGGTCTGGATGGCTGTGGTTTCCTTCTTGTTTTCTTCTTCTTCTGAGGTTTGTGGAGACAACAGTAAAGGCAGAGACCCACGAGAGATGTTCACCCAATCTACCTAAGGAAACACTACGTGGAACATCTTTCGGAGCATGAGAGACTGTTAGGGTAAGCTCCGATGCAGAAAGGTACGCAGATCTCCAAAGGGACTTGGGGAAGTCTCTGAAAGAAGCCCTGAAATCACAGCTTTATAAAATTGTAAGAAATCCTCTGCTTTCAGCATGAGAGAGTGAAAATATGTTGACTTATCTACATAATATATAATTTTTCTGCAAGCATGGATCAAAACACAAAAAATAACAATAACTCAGGCTGTGCTGCTGAGTCTTTGATCAATCAAGAAGTAAAACACTGATTCTGTGAAAAATCTGAGCTGAGTAGCCCCAGCCTACAGTGTGGATGTTTTGGAGATTCAAATTTCAGTTTAAAAGCTTAAGGAAAAGGAAAAAAAAAAAAATCATCAGGGTCAATTAGGAAATAAAGGGCACTAAAATGCCCAGGGTATGACTCCCCTTTCCTTACACCCAGGGTATGACTCCCCTTTCCTTACACCTAGGTCCTAGTGCTGTCTGTGGTGGCAACCTCATTGGACCTCTCTGGATAAGAGGACCCTGAAGGCACCAGAGGAGGTAAGGGAGGAAAGGGAGGGTCATTTTCCTTGGTAATTAAATGATATTTGCGTCTGACTTTTGCATGGCTCATGGTGATGGTCAGTTAATAGACCTACCTAGCTTTGGTGTTGCCCTCCAGAGATCCCAACACAAGCTGTAGAGGACAAGCAACATCATTACTAGTTTCTACAGGCTTAGAAAGTGTGGTAAAATGTTACTTTTGGGGTTTTTTTTTTTGTTTGGTTGGTTTGTTTGTTTTTAGGATGCGGGGGTCCTAAGCCGGTAGCTTTAGTGCTCCAGGGTTGTTATATTAACTCAGGTGCTGGCTAGTGATGAGAGGAGGTTGTTTGGGGTGATTGCTCCCCTCTCCTCCACGGCTCCCCCCCAAAAACACCTTCAGGCTGGGGAGGCTGGCAGAGGAGCTCCTGGTCTGCCCAGTGCCCATGTATAAAGTAGCCTGTTTGAGGTGCAAAGATGTGCTTTGTAGGGGGAAACAAGTGTGGTCCTAACGGTCATTCAGGCCAACCAAGAGCTGCATCACCTTCTGGAGGTGCCGCTCGGACCTCGTGCTGAGGGGTGGGATGGACCAGGGAGAGCATCTGCGGGACCTGGGGCCAGTGGGACGAGTGTCGGTACCAGGGCTCGCTGTTCCTTCCCTTCTCTAAATTAAAGACCATCTCTGCTGGAAGAGTAAAATCAGGGCTCCTCAAGCCCTTGGTGAGGCTGAGAGATGGAGAGTGAAATCCCCTTATGCTAGGGAAACTGAAAATCTGCTAGCGATGTCAGGATTTATTCTACAGTATTTTTCTATAATAAAAGCACTGTTATTCTTGTTTTCTCCCCCCTATCCTACAACGTGTTGCAAACACACAAAGGGTTGTGGAGCTCAGGCTGGGCAGGTACTGGGCCGTCCTCACGGCCCCACTGTGCTTTCTTCATGGCCTCCCCACGTTGGAGTGCTGGATGTTGAATGTTAACACCATAAAGCAGCCCAGGAAAATGATAAAATGAAAAAATATGGATGAGTTGATCATAATTTTAAAAACACACTTTATTAAAATTCTTAACATCCATTTACATATTTAATAGTTGATTTCCTTCTTTGATAGATACAAAAAGGTGGTTTGCCCTCCAGAAAGGAACTTTTTCTTGGAAAATGTTGAAACAAAACATGCAAAATTAAGAAAGGCTTCTCTTAAAATGTTTCCAGAGCCCTTCCTCAGAAATGGTTTGGTTTTTAAACCCCACATTTTCTGATTAGTTCATCAGAAAATCCCCAGCTCTTTCTCACTGCAGAGGAAGGGGGGGGGGGGTGTATGGAATGATTTATTGGTGGCTTTCTTGCCATTTCTTTTTTTTTTTTTCCCCTTTCTTTTCTTCTAGTATGTGTATGTCCTATTAACAAGGCTGTCTATTGCGTTGTATAAAATCTATGTGAGCAAAAAGATTGCACAAAAAGAAAAGCAAAGAACTAATTTACACTTTGAAACCAGAATGGGTCTGAATCGTATAATTAATAAAGATGGTTTTTCTGAAGAGCAGAGGAACTATTTTTTCTATTAGTCTTATGAAAAGCCATCCTAATTATAAGAATTTTAATTTTATCTATTTTTTTCCCCAAACACTGGGGAAATAGAGAAGCAAGGAGGGGTGTGGAGGTTGGTTGACCCTTGGCTGAGCGGGGCTGGAGGAGTTTGCTCCTCTGATAGCCCCCAGAGCCTGCTGGTGTGAGGAGCCAGCACCTTCTGGGCTGGCTGGACGCAATGGAGTTGATGTCTAATTAACAAAAATAATCAAGCTGAATGGAAGGAAATGTAAGGGGGCTGTAGCCCCATCACGTGCATCAGCTGCCCCCAGTAAGCCTGGGTGTTCCCACCATGTGCTTCTGGAGCCTCTGCCCTGTCCCTGCAGCTGCTGGTGCCCCAGGCACGGTCCCATCATCCATCGTGTCCAGGAATTTTTCAGATCCCAATGGCGATGAGCACGTGAGTGGGAACGCGCCGAGGAGAAGGGAAAGCCGGATGCGTGGAGAGACATTTTGACCTTGCAAACTCAATTCCTATTCCACAGCCTAAGAAAGTTGGAAAATGTTTGGCTGGGCACATAACAGCCCGTGAGGAGCCAAGGCTGGGCACCAGCACTGCTCTGCCGCAGCCACGCAGGGGATTTTCTGCCAATGGGACTGAGAATTGCCGAGGACACCTTCCAAATGGCAAACAGTGCTAACTTGCGAATACGCATTAGCATAAATACAGCGATGCCAAATACAGCTGACTAAAAAGCACACACATAAATGTGGAAGTGTGCATTAATCCCTTTTTTTTTTAAAATACACAAGTGCCCACTTTGCATTTTAATTTTATGCGATTGCAGTGCAATCTGCAAAAAAAAAAAAAAAAGAAAAAAAAAAAAAGTCCTCGCTTGCGGTGTGCAAACCCTCGTCTTCACCGAGCTCCTTCAAGCATTGCCAAAGCTCCCCCGTCGGTCGTGTTCAGCTTTGAGATATAGATCACAGGAATAGACGGCGGCTGATTTTTCCTTGTCACTTCAGACAGGTTTACCCAGTATTACATGGTGGTTAAATGGCAACTGATTGAAATTACACTTATTGAGGATTAATTAGGTGGTAGATGTATTGCACTTTGCATTTCATCAACTGTTTTACGTTCAATACAAAGAAGTCGTCTCATTGCAGCAACTGTTGCCTGCGAAGAAACCAAGTGACTGTGGGATGGGTATGGTATTCCAGTTCAAAACTATGGAAAAAGAGTCAATCCACTAGGCTGCCCAGGGAGGGGCTGGGAGAGGGTTAATACACGTAGGCACGGGACGAGCGAAGGCGATGGGAGGGTTGGCTGGAAGCCCCTACGTGCAAACACGTCGCAGTGGCGGGGATTGCTTCCAGCGGAGGTGATAGCTGAATGTGGGAAGGCGAGTAAGTGGCTGGGGAGGGACAGCGGGTGCTTGTCCGTGCAGAATTACAGGGCTGAGGAGGGCTCCTTTCCCAAGCAGCCCTGCCAAGAGAGCGCGGGGGGAGCGGAGACGCTCGCCGCTCCCCCGCGGGCATGCCAAGGGTTTTGGTGGGAGGCTGTATCATGTCAGAATGATTTCTCCTCTCCCTGAGCTGACTAAATAGTTTGCTTGGAAGAAAAGGGATGGTTAAGCAGGCCATGATTAAGCAAGCCAGCGACACAATGTGTATTTTCACTTCTCTGAAAAGGACCTTTGCACTGCAGCTCTCCCATCTCCACGTCCACTGGTCCCTGTCTGGAGGCCTCGTGATGTTTCTACCCACCGCGAGCGGCGTTCAGCCTTGCTGGGAGGACTTGCATCCTGTTGTACAAACATCAGAAGGCGTTCTTCCATCTTAGCGACCAACCAAGATGTAAACCTAACCTTGAGACAACCCGCTGGCCCTGTCCTGCAGCTCTCTGTTGCCTTGCTCACCCCACCATGCCAGATGCAACAACATCTTCTGCCCTCCTTGCACTCTTGCCCCTGGCAGCCCTGCTCTAGCTCTAACTAATGGGGCCATGGGGACCTTGGCTGAGTCTTGACCTTGCATGAGGGTAAGTCTGCAACCTGGCCCGCCTTTCCTTCCTCCATGTGGCAGCCCAGGGACTCCTCTGGGCAGGGACTTCTTTCCCAGGTCCTATCGGATGCCTCACGCGGTCAGGTTAAACAAACAGCAGCTCTGCCCCTGAGACAGTGAGGATGAGAGGTCTAATGCATTATTTAAAAGCAATCCCAGCCTGCGATATTTAAGAATGAACAATACAGAGGATAGAATAAATTATTATAATTTAAAATCTATTCTGCTCGTAGAAGAAGAGCAAGCGTATTCATCAGTCCATATGCCTCAACAGTTGGCTAGAACCGTAGTCAAAATTTTACCCAACCCTCTCCAGTTTCCCCAACCAGTGCACAGTTTCTCTAAGATACCCATATGTTCACAGTTAACTTTAACTATTAAATTGATTTGGAAATTAATTTGGCAACACAAAATCCCATAGGATCAGGAAGTCGACATCTTCATCCATCCCCCTTTTTAGAATGGGTCATGATTTAGGCTAAGGATAGGAAATCAGAACTTGAATTTTCACTGTGATTTAGATTTGCTCCCCCAGCCTCCTGGCATGTCACGAGGATGTAGTTATTGCCCTACAGAAATTATAATTTTCCCAGTCTGGCGTCCCGCTCCTGGCAGTGATCTACAGCAGATGCTCCAGCAGAAGACAAAAACATTAGGAACCAAATGGCAACGAAATTCCACGCAGGAATGTCCTCGTCCCCATGAGACCCTTCTTCCGCAGCAGGCTTGGGCGGTGGGAGGGGGATGGATGCTATAAAGTCTGCTCCTCCACAGCAGGAGACGGAGCATCTTTCTACGACTGAGTAGCAAGGCACTCTAGATGTGTTGGGTCGTACACCTCATTTCAGCGCTCTTGTCCAGCTAGACGTGGACCTGCCTGATTTAAACGTGCTTGCACGGGTTGATTGCGTCGCTTCTGAGAGCACCAAGATATTTAAGCCATCACCAACATTTTCATGTCATTGCTTGGATCTCGGGGGTTGCTCTGTGTGAAAGCTGCATTAGCGTTTTGTTTGGAGGAAGCAGGAGCTGAAGGAGATGCATATTCCAGAAGGAATTCCAGAAGCAGCAAAGGCTGAGGAAACTGTCGACTCCATGGCGTGGTAAAGATCTTTGAGTTTAGGTCTGCTCAAGCCATGCAGCCTCTCTGCTAATCCCACGCACAAACAGGGTTTAAAAAACTCTCCAGTGTCCCAGGCAGTTCAACCACTCGTGACCTACAGACGCTGCCTGACCGGCCGAGGCGAAGGGCCCTCCCGAAATGACGAGCCATGTGTTTATTTGGAAATCTTCCCGCTCTGTCTCAACAGCTATTTGTCATCTTCCTTAATGCCACAGCTGTTAGGTTACGCCAGGTCATCTGCTTTTATTAGTCCTGTTCCCACCACCCTCTGAAACTCACACCGGCCAGGAGGGGATTATTATCCTGTGCCCCAAAAATAGCACTTCTCTCGTCCCCCTCGTCCAGCCACTCTGGAAACTTCAGTGGTTTTCTTCTTTTCTGATTTCCAGTTCTGCTCCCTACCTGCTGCCCCATGAAGGCTGGCGTAGCCGCCCTGGCAGCCGGGATCCTCGGCGGCACCGGCGTCTTGCTCTTTCTCGTCGCCTTCGGGACGGATTACTGGCTTCTAGCTTCGGAGAGCTGCGGCGTCTTCGAGCGTGGGAACAGCACTCTGCGGGCCGGGGAGGTAAACTCTGAAATCATTTCTGCCTTTTGAAGAAGAACTGACTTATTTACATCATTTTAAACTTTTTTAAAGTTTTAAATCTGTGATAGTATTTATGCTCATCGCAGGGTGTCAGCCTGAGCTGACTTTAAAATCCAAACCAGCGTTTCCATAGGATCTAGCATGTAGACTGAAGTGTGCTTAGGAAACGTTGAGACGGCACCGCTGTAATCTGGCAGATATGAACATTAAGGAATGAAAGGTAAAACTGTAAGTGCTTTACTTGTTGACAGCATTTGCCTCTAAAGACAAAAGATATCTCCTGATATTTGCCGTTAAAAATTTCTCCCTCTGTAGTTTCTTCATTTGAAAATAGTTCATATTTGAAAGTGTAGGACTTGGCAATCGTTTACATCCGAAGTGATGCGACTGCAGCGCAGCCAGAAAACAAAAGCGAACGTCAGACGCAGAACAGAGCAGACAAGAATTCCTGCCCGACTAACCAGAAAAGACCTAAATATTTTCAAATTAAGATTTATACAGGATTTTGGTGAGCAGGAAGTGTAATTTTGAAAGGAGAATTTGGTGGTTTAGTGCTAATTGCTGGTATCACTTGTGTACAGAGCCTTTCCAAAGTTTGATATTGGCTGCGCTTGCTGTTGTCCAACTCCTCGATGAAAGACCACCCAGACCAGTTCCCCGAGCTGCCCACTCTCCAAAAAACGTCTTTTTGCACCGATCAATGTGCGGTTTCAATTACAAAATGACAGGGAGATCCTTGTTGTGTGCAGACTTTTTGTTACTTCAAAGTTCAATCCAATTAGGTTTGATTTTATTTTTATTTTTTTCCCCCCTGGTCTGGTGAGTCACATCGGGTAAGCATCATGATGCCAGCAAGAAATATTTTCTTTCATTTCAGAATCCCGTAATCAAATGTAGGACACCGTTCGCTTGAGTCATGTTTCCAAATGACTTTCTCTATTGAAAAAAAAAAAAAAAGATGATGGAAAAACTGCCTGGCAAGAAGCCGCTGTCTTTACTGTTTAAAGCAAGGTGGTAAAGCCCTGGAGATGGCAGAGAGTCACGGCCGGAGGAGCGCCGCTCGGTTTTTGTGTGCTTGGGAAATGCCAATGTTAACTGTGGCAGGGTTTTGTTTGCGCTGTTGTCTTTGAAAGCAGAGTGGCTAGAGGTCTTGCGCCCCACGACATGAATAAGCATCCCAAACTTTTCAGCTACGCCCTTGGCCAAGCGTGAGCCTGCCTGGCGCTAAGGCAGAGCGACTTCAAAAGCGCCAGGCAGAAATGGGAACTGCTCTTACTCTTTCCTCTGAGCTATTTTATCTCTATTTCAGGCGCTGTTTCTATGATTTCTATTTCAGTTACCAGTTGTGTACAACGGGCTGTGTTTTTACCTTCTCTGCCCTTGCTTAAAGTGGCAAATCCTGGCCCTTACAGATAAGGGTGGTCTCGAGTGGCTGCCAAACGGTGATTAAATGTGCCCTAGATGCACCAGGTCGGCAGCCATCCAGCTGATGAATCACAGAATCATGGAAGCGTTTGGGTGGGAAGGGACCCCCAGAGGTCCCCCAGCCCAACCCCCCCGCAGGAGCAGGGACACCTTGAACCACATCAGGTTGCTCACAGCCCCGTCCAACCTGGCCTGGAATGTTCCCAGGGATGGGGCCTCCACCCCCTCTCTGGGCAACCCCTGCCAGGGTTTCCCCACCCTCACTGGAAAGAATTTCTTCCTTATACCTAGTCTAGTTCGGGGGCTGCATGTTACCATTGCCATAGTTAGTATTTTACCCTGAAAGTAAAAGCAGAACCAGGTCAGGGCTCTGGAAGCAGTCATAACTTGATGCATAAAGACCTCGAGGTGAGGGAAGTATCTTCTGGCACCTCCCCATTGAGTCCTTTCTCCAGCTCACAGGGTCCAATCCTGTATGAAGTTTCTCCGACCTCCACAAAACGTAATTTTATAGCAGTCGTGTCCCCTTTACCAAATTGTATGTGATAAAGGCAAAATTGATTTTGGCTGTAATTTTAATATGTTTTTTGGTAAACAGTCCATGACTCAACTTCACAATATCCTTCCTTCTGGAGAGACCCAACTCTTGTGCTCGTGGGTCTGGGCTGGGGGTTGACGTAGATTCACCAAAAAATAAATAATTGCCAACGTCCCTATCGTAGTCTATGAGAAGACTGGTGTGGACAAAGAGTGATTTCTGTCTCACGTAGGTTTAGCGTAACTTCTACTGGGCTGGCGATTGGAAGAGGCTCAGTAGGAGTGTTGGAGTTGGGCTGTCTTCTGGGGTTAAGCCAGACCTTACATGGATCCTGCAGAGTAGCAATGACGTCTGAACTGTGGCATTGGGTCATCCCTACAATCAACCTGGTAATCAACCTGCTTCCAACTGGTTACAGAAGCAGTAAAATTTACTTAGGGAAAGTATTTAAGAAGCAGAATACACCCAGAATGCTCTGCTTGCCTGGCTTACCCGCCCAGCTCTGGCAATCTGTGCTTTAAAGATATTAGAGGAATAAGAAACAGTTTTGTGAAGGTCTGCAGGATAGTTTGTTATCAGAACACTTTGGGGCTCTGATATTTCAGAAAGTCAAGGACAGCAGCTGCCTCTGTGTTCCCCAAACCCTCCAAAACCAACTCAAACAACAACAAATGAAAACCCCAACAAAAAATGAAATCCACAGCTCTCTAAGGAGAAAATACGTGCTTTCCACCATGATCATCCCCATATCAGCTTGGGCTTTCATTCCTCCGCAGGCTGAAACGCCGACAGAGGTCAGGAAGGAGATCCTCACTTTCCATCACGAGGGCTTCTTCTGGCGGTGCTGGTTCTTTGGTGAGGGCCACCCGGAGACCATCTGGACCTTCTGGTACAGTGAGTACGATGCCACCACACCACGTTCACAGCATGCGCTCACAGTTGGAATTGCAAACAAGCACAGTAAGGGCTCCCAGGGATGAGGAGACGGTCGTCTTTATTTTATTTATTTTTTTTCATTCTCATGGTCTCTCTATCAAAAGCAAACTTGGCTCACCCTTCCTGTGCTCTTTTTTTGACTTGGATTTTGCTCTCAGGGGGTTGTTCATAGAAACGTAGGAACTTCTCGATGCCATTTAAGGTACCACCTACAAGGCCTTTATGGAGTGGTGGCTTCCACCAGTGAGGACAACTCTCTCCCCATATCTCCAGATGTTGTGTTCAGCTAAGGTCTGCTAAATGTGAGCCCATCCTGGCCCTTGGCATTGCTCTTCCATTAGCGTTTTCACCCATCGGAGTGTTCCCACCTCCCACTGATTTCAGCACAGGGAAAGCCAGAGGCGCACGTGGGTGGTGTCCCTGGGTGCTCAGGACCTCTAACAGTGGTGGGCCATGGAGAGCCCTAACCACATGTGTTCATGCTATTAAGCACACAAGACCTTTATTTTAAGATCTTGCCTGGTTTGCTTGTTAAGGTCATTGAAATGACACGTGTGAATAAACAGAGATGGATGCAAAATTATTTTATGTTCTGCAAGCGCATTCACTCTTCAAAAAAAATTGAAGGCAAAGGTGAAACCTGTTCTGAGACACCAGTTAGTGCTTGACTGGTGGTGCAGCGAAGCATGGGGTCTTGGCCCAGTGAACCAGGTGCTCCCACCAGAAAGAGCAAAGGAGTGAGACCACCCCACAACACGGCTGGCACCAGCCCCGCCGGTGGCCGAGCCAGCAGCCAGCTCGCCTGCGTTAGTGCACAGGGGGTGATTAGAGGACAGCCTTTCCCTGGGATGCCACAACCCTAGAGGGGCATCAGAGATTTAAAAAAAAAAAAGATTTTTTTAAAATAAATTCTGCAAAGGTTTTAAAACGTTGCAAAAGCCGTGACCCTGCGCTCGCTGGTGCTTCGGTCTGCTCAACGATGCTTACGTGCCTGCGGAGCGGCGTGGCCACCTCGTAGGGTGCTTGGCTGCAAATACTGCAGGTTCCCACGATAAATTTACTCTGCAGTGATTAAAATTTCAGACGACTTCGCTGTCCCCCAGTCCCTGACCTGTGTTGCCTGTAAAAAAAATCTTTCAGGAACAGTTACTGCCACTGCTCAACTGAACAATGTGAGATTTCTCACACGGAAATTTTTTGATAAAAAAAAGGACAGGCTTGGGAGAGGGAGTTTGCTATCTAATTATATTATATGCAAATACATGATATAATGTAATGTTACCTGAAGTAAAATGGCTCTTTCTGATAACTGGCAAATTTGTGTTACTTCTTTAGGTATTTATTATAATAGGATTGATCATGGCAAATTAATTTGCTGCTCTCATGGATGTAATAATTAATTCAATAGGTATTCCGTAGTCAATTTAGCATGAACTAATGTCCACCTATTATAAAGTGTTCCTTTGAGCTGGGGAACATATTTAAATAAGTGGCCAACCATTAATTAATTCATTTAACATTCATTCTATTACCGTTAATCATGATAAGCCTCAGTGGTATTAATATTGATGGAGCACTTCCATTCTAATTGTGCTTTCCCTTCTCACAAACTGGAGGTCTTGCAAGGCAGGTACCCAAATACCTTTGCCACTTCCGGGCGGTCCGACACATTTTCTGGAGGAAAATAACGATGGGAATATTTACAGGAATTTGTGTTGCTCCATCTTTCATGATTTATGTCCACCTCAGGCTCAGGTTAGGAAGATGAGAAGATGCAGTCTCAGATCCTGTTATGTCTCCCCTCCCTTATCAGTTTTTTTTCTTCTTTCTCTCTATCCAGGATTTGCTCTCCTGCTTTATTCCCCAGCCTTCAGCCTCCAGTGAGGGTTTTGTGGTTTGCAGACGAGGGTATTGCCCTCTGAATGCTACAGCTATGATCTTGCAGAAAAGAAAAGCAAACTGATGAGGTTTTTTTTGTTGTTCTTTTTCAGCCAGCCAAGCACACCCCAAGTTCTGCATGCATGGCTACCTCTTTCCCATGCCCATTGCTCTCGGACCTTTCCCCCATCCTTCCTACGACACGACCGCAGGTGGGTTTCTTTCCTGCTGCCCCAGCAGCTCCTTTCCCAAGTGACCGAGCAGAGATTTATGATGCCTGTCAGTGCTGTGGTTCTCCCATTGCAAATGCACGTGGCCGAGCATGACCAAGGCTTTTAGAAAGCTCCGTTACAAAATGGCCTTGCTTCGTTGACAGCCCCAAGCCATTCTCCCACGTCTTCTCTCCTCCGGAGCCAGCCATGCCTGGCCATGAGCCGTGCACCCTCCCGCTGGGTGCTCGGTGCCTACTCCTATGAGTAAGGGAGGATGCTAAATCCACCCTCTCCCTTCTCCCACCTCCTTACTTGCTGGGAGGAGCTGGAGGCAATGGGCTTCTGCCCCATGGCCAAATCCAGACGCTGGGGGCAAGCAACACAAGTAATTTCTCCTGGGCTGCAGGCTTGTGGCAGTCCGGCACTGACTCATTTCCAGAGTCTGGCTTCCTGGGAGAGCTCTGGTGTTGATTTGTTGCAAGACAAAATAAACAAGCCCTGGAAAATCAGTTAAAGACCAAATTGTTAGAAGATCCATGTAAGCGACCGGCTTATTTTTTAATACACCGAATACGACACAGTTGGAGAGCTCTCCTTTCAACTGGTTCCCTTTTTATTTATGTTTCTCTGTATTTTCAGAGTTCTTTAATGAATCAGCTGGTGCTAGGAATTTTAATTTGCTAAATTGGTGGCAGCAGCTAGAATTAATTCAATGATCTTTTTTGAAATGAATTGATTTCTTTAAATAGTGTGCATCACTCTGCGTTGCCTCCGGGGATCTGGGGCAGGCATACTGCACAAACAAACATCTTGACCTTTTCCTTAGCCTTTAGCAGTACCTTTTTTTTTTATTTTTATTTTTATATTTTTTTTTTTTTTGGTGAGGAATTAATTTAAAAACACCGCATTTGTCAGTAGGAGCGTGTGAGGGGAGAGCAGCTCGTTTCTTTGGCTGTGCTGTGCAGGATTCCTGCCTCGGGGAACACGCCACGGTGTAAAATGGATCGGAGGGACCTGTGGATGGGAGGAGGAGGAGGAGGAGCCCGTTGCAGGCGGTGGGCTGCAAACACGCGGGCTAAGCGGTGGGGTTTTTTCAGCCTCGGAGAGGCAGGCACGATGTCTCGTTTCTGAACGATCTCACGGATAAACACACTATTTTTTTCTGTACTAAATAAAGGGCCCTGGAGGCATCTGCCCCTGCCTGTCAGCCCTTGCTAGGAAACCCTCTCCAGCCGCTTCCCAAATGCCCATGGGTCTTGGGAGGGTGCTGGGGAGGGGCTCAGCACAGGGGCTGCACCCTGGAGCTCTGCTGGGAGGCTCCTGGCACCCATCCCGCTATGATCCCTGGGGGGATGAGGGTGTCTCAGCACCCACATTTAGGGCAGCGGGAGCACTGGGCTCCTCTTCTGCACCAATCCTGCTGCAAAGCATTGGGACACCTGCAGGGAGCAGACGCTTCCATCGTTAAAGCTCCTTTTATTTCGAGCCAGTCCGTCCTCATATGCAAATGATGACAAACCAGGAGAGGGTCCAAGAAGAGGGGTCCTCCAGCTATTACCTGCTCCAGAGATAATTCTGCCTTATCTGCATCCTCTTAGGCTCCCTGAGAGAAATGGGTGACGGGAGGTTAAACATGAAAATGAATTCTGTGGTTTTGGAGAGTTCAAGATACTTATCTCTCCCTAAGTGGCTCTCCTGACAAAATGGTTTCAAATGAGTAAAACGCATCTTCTCTGTATCGTTTTTCTTTCAAGTGTGAATCATTTCAGCGTTACCCACTTGCTCGTGCTTGGCTGAAATCTCTCTAACTCGCGCTTCTGAAAAACAACAGGCAGAGTGAGATGCAGTCGTTGGAGGGGATCATAGAATCATGGAATGGTTTGGGTGGGAAGGGACCCCCAGAGGTCCCCCAGCCCAACCCCCCTGCAGGAGCAGGGACACCTTGAACCACATCAGGTTGCTCAGAGCCCCGTCCAACCTGGCCTGGAATGGTCCCAGGGATGGGGCCTCCACCCCCTCTCTGGGCAACCTGTTCCAGTGTTTCACCACCCCTACTGTAAAGAATTTCTTCCTTAGATCCAGTCTAAACCTACCCTGCTTCAGTTTAAAACCATTACCCCTTGTCCTGTCACAGGACAGAATCAGATAAAGCAGGGGAACGGGGAGCAGGGGATCAGAGGGTCCGTGCCTGAAGACCACCACCTTTGGCCAAGGTTTACGGCAGTGACTGGGAGAGACTTGGCTACTGGGAGACTGGAATTAGTGGTCTGTGTCCTGTCTGGTGGGATGGCATGGACGCAGGCTTGCCGTGGGGGCCTGAAGTCAGAGCAAACCCCCCCCATTCAGTGGATGAAGAGGCTGCTGTTCGGTTGCCCCTTTCTTTTACCTGGAGTCAAGCAAGGCCATAAACGGGGGAAATCATGAGCTCCCGTTTTCCCTGCTAACAAAACCTGCCTTTATTTTAAACTAGGAACCCGGCACCTTCTGTAAGTGTTAACTAAAATGGAACAAAGATGGGGTCTGATTCCATCTCTCCAGATTTTGCTATTTTCTTTCCTTTCTTGCCAAGCTCTTCCATCCCCCACTGGCGCAGCTAAACACGGTGTCCTTTACTCTCACCCCCTTTTGTGGTGTGCTTCCCTGGAAAACCCTTCCAACCCCTTGTACTCATTCCAATCCCATTATGTAGGGCATGACATTCAACCTGAACTTGCACCGGTTCCAGGCACATTGCTCCCATGCCGCGGCAGGGAGTTAGCAAAGCAGGAGCAGCATTCCAGGTTATTCCTTTTACTGTTGCTGAAGCAGGAGTTAAGCATGGACTTCTAAAAACCACTTTTCCTCTCCTTTCCCCTGACTTTACTCTCCTTTTTTTTTTTTTTTTTTTGTCTGTGCAGTGTACAGAGGCTTCTGGACGGCGTTCATCATGCTGGCCGTGGCCGCCGGGCTGGTGGGAGGGCTGCTGCTGGTCTGTGGTGTCCCCTTCGTCAGCCCCCGGTCCTACAAAGTTGGAGGTGGATTCCTCCTCGCCTCGGGTAAGCTGCCGAGCGCCGGTAACGGGATATGGCCGGGGCAGGAATGCAGCGGCCGTGCTCCGCTTCACGCACGCAGGGGACGGGGAGGCATCGGGGGAGGTGGGGGGTCTGGTGGGAGCTGCACTGACGTGGCATAAATGATTTCCCTCTTCCCCCACTGGATATAAACCCCTGTGCTCAGCCGAGCTTTAGCAAGATAGTCCTTAGATCTAGGGAGGCTGGGGTTTGGGTAAAATGCCTTTTTTTTTTTTTTTTTTCCCTACTGTTCTATGCAATGCAGAGGAACCGTGCCTTTTATTTCAGTAAAGTCCGTAGCAACGTTAACCCCGGGCAGCAATCAGCCATGCTCTGTTCCCGTAAGTTGGGCTTGGCATTGGGGCCTCTCCTGTCTCTGCTGTTAACATCTGGTAGAGCTGGAAACCCACTGAGCGATGAAAGGCATACCCGGCGATTCAAAATGGGAGGGCTGGCTTAATAAAACCTGAAAAGATAAAGCGGTGGCACAGCAGGAAAATGAATTAAAAATAGCCATTTATTCATTATTCCCCCTGCCATTACGAATGATTCCACTGAATTATCACTCGGGCTTTTTCCTTTTGTGTATTTGAGAAGGAATAGCCGGCTTCACTAGTAGAACTGCTTGATTTATAACAGTGACTCAAACTCAGAAAAAAGCTTTTTTGCGGCTCAAGGAGCTAAAGGCTGGAGCTCAGCTGAGCCGTGCCACGTGAAGAATTTCATACCACGGTCATGCCTTTCTCTGAAAAAGCAGTGTTTTTTACGGCTCCTGCACCAGGTCCTGCCTCCTCATACAAGGCACGAACCAACCACAAGCTGGTGTCTTTGCTCCCAGTTTGGGTTTTGAGTGTGCTCAAGTTCTGGAGGGCCACAAACATCCACGAAAAGATTTAACCAGAGAGGTTCCCAACATCGACCCTGGAGGAATTCCACCTAAACTCCTTCCAATCTCACCATGCCCTACCATCATTACTTTTTACTCTTTCCTCCCCCGTTATTTAGTTCCCTATCCATATTATAGCTCCTTTCCTAATTTCTGGTCCTGGTAATCAACCATGTGATGCCAGCTGAGCTGCTTGTGAAAATGAAGCTAGATGGCATCTATCTATTTGTCTAAAAAATCTGGAAGGCACTAAATCAATGTGGCCCTACCTGCCTCTGCTAATTCGCTTTGCATTTTGTCCAATTTTCTCTTTGCCTCCAGGTCTTCCGTTACTGAAGTGTGGGTATCTGCTTCTATCTCTCCCTTAATACAGTTTAATAAATGCTTGGTTGGGCTTAGTTTGTCTAGAGGCAAATTTCGTGTGGTTTTACACACGCGGATTTCATTTGGGAATGCGAGACGCCTTGCTATCAGGTCTCCATCAGGTACCGATGCCTTCCAATGAGTAGTGTTGGCCACTTGACGTGCGTGTGCGCTGAAGCCATCTCTTCTTGTGAGATTGGGGCCAAATATTTGAATCCTCGCACACGTGACACGCTGGCTGCCTCAGTTAAAGCCCTGCAGCTTCAAAACACTCAACTTTCAGCCCAAATAGAAAAACAGAGATCGGTCACCTTCTGACACCGGCCAGAAAAATAAAATATCACATAGGAAAGGATGTTGAGTAATATCGAGTCACTGTATTCCCTTTTTTTTTTTTTTTCATTGTTTTTGCACTTTATTTGACTACTTCTTGATTAAAAGGCTGGGGCATAGAATGTGACACTTTTTAGAAGAGCTGATTATGCATCACATAAACTTCTTGGCATGAGACAAAGATGCTGCTGTTTAAATTGAAGTTTGTATTAATGCAGTTTCAATCTGAATAGCAATCATTGTTATTAACTGTCATTAGGGGGAACGAGTTCAGCTGGAGGAGACTTCCTGCTACATTTTCAATCTGAATGATAGCCAGGAGAACGCAATAATATTCCAGCATTTTCAGCAAAGTTTGCTTGGAGTTTCAGCTCATTCTTTTTTTTTTTTTTTTTTTTTGGGGGGGGGGGGGTGGTGGTATATCCCAAACTCAGACCTCTGGATTTTGCTTGACATTGGCTTCCTGATGGATATGGGATGCATCCCTCCACGGTTATTTTCTCGCTGTCCCTTCTAAAAATATTTTGCATAATTGCACCAAGCAGTAGGAACAATGGATTTAATGCAGCTTCAACTCCTGAGCCGTCCTTTTCCTTCGGATAGCGGGATGTGGAGAGCCGA